>JARHVA010006514.1:417500-425000 GCA_037957365.1 Torreya grandis | reverse complement strand
TTGTTTAAGACTACTAATCATATTAATCACTTTATTTAAATCATGTTGTATATTCTTGTATCTTTTATATATCTCACATCTAATTAATCGATTAATTAATCTCTTTTTGGCCAACATGTTTGTCACCAGAGGGTGATGGTGGTGTATGCTCTCCTCTTTTCATCCTTGTAGTGATTCTTAGAGGATCAAAAACCACCCACAAATCCTCCCATTTTATTTTTTAGGGGAAACATGATGTGGAATTGACACCCATTCATTTTTCATAGTCTTAGAGGATATTGAGTATGGATTTCACCACCACACACTAATCCACACTTTGTGTTTTGGTTGAGTATAAATATTAGGTACATTTGTCATTAGGCTAAGTGATTGACCCCATATAGGTCATTTGTCAAGGAAGAGTTAATTATCTTAACTAAGCAATAGATAACACCCTACATGTAGTTAGGCCCTACCATCCCTAACATATATTGAGGATGCCCTTAGAGAGCTTGTTTAACATAACATAGGACCATAAATCACAAAAGGAAACTTTATTATGGAGTTGATATCATTTACTAAGTGACTATCATGTACATATGGGGTTGAGAGGGTTCATTATATTTTGTAATGGATCACCTACCTATAGCCTCACCCATGAAGCCATTATATGGTGGAGTCATCAAGTTACACACCCACAATCAATTTACTAGTACTTGGTTTGTGGCTTGCCTAATTTGGTGTGTATTGTGATAGACCTATGTTGTTTGTGATCCAAGTTAGCCTTTTACCCAAACCTGTATACACCTATCTAGGCCTTTTTACATATCATTTTGTAATAGCCTTGTTTCATCATTGTATCATTATGTGCATCCTTATCAATATCCTCTTGTACATATTCTTAAATATTATCTCATATTGAATCTTATCTTACATCTCATCTTGGTCACATCCTATCCTAGTCTGATCCATATAGCTCTAGTCATACCCCCATCACTTACATATCCTAATTAAGTTTTGTTATCCCTCCATCACATCTTATCATAGTCCAGCCTCATATTATTCACTTAACCCTAAAATTAATCATCCCCAACATCATATTTATCACTTAGTCCACCTTATCTATAACCAATATTGATCACCTCCTAGTCTAGTCTCAACCATCCACATCACTTGCATATCTATATTACATCTTATCATCCACATCTTGTCATAAGTCCACTTTATCCATAACTAATCATTTGTCTTGATCTTGTCTTGCCTAGTCACCTTATCAACTTAGTCCTAATCATAGTCCAACCTAAATCATCCCATTATCTTTACTGATCTCCCCATCAAGTCTATATTCATACTTTGGTCTTCATCCACATTGGAAAACAACTCTCTTCATTAGAGTCCTCATCATTAGATTGATTGTTTATAATAAATTTTGATTCCTAATCATTATCACAATCCCCTCAACCTATTAATCCAATCATCACATCTTATTTTATTCCATCATCTTGGTCCTAAGCTAGTCTTAATCTAATCAATCTAGTCAAAATTAGTCTCTCAGGGAAGTTTATCCCTATATCTAATCTTAGATCTTATCCTTGATCACTTAGTCTAATCTAATCCCAATCATTAGAGTCTATCTCATGTCCTAAGCTGGTCTACTTAAATATTATCTTATCTTATCCAAAATTTCATATCATTTAGTCAAACTTGACATCAAACTAAAGAAATACTTTGTCTAAATTTGTTCCACACATCACATCTTCATCCCTCAATCTATCCATTCAATCCCCCTCACCTATTGATTATGGCTGGCAAACAACATCATCCATACTTTCTCCCATCTTCATCCATGGCCTCAAAAAAAAAATTGGTCAATAACTTGATTGAGGAATGACTTATCACCAATAGGGATATGTTCATTTATTACCTCACCTAAATGAGCACTCAATATCCTATAGACTTTGACCCCATCCACCCAACCTTACCTTCAATCCACACCCATCCACATCAGTTAATTCTTATCCTTTATACCATCCAATCCAATTCAAATCCTCTATCCACTAGTCATATCTAGTTGTCTACCCCTTCCTACAATATTAAAGGTAATCCAATCTTGGACACCTCATCTATTACTAGTTCACCCACCTAATAATGTCAAAAACCATATGATCTAAAACCTAATTCTTTCACATCTTAGTCATGAAGTGAAGAGAGCCCCTATACTCCTCTTCATATATCATTGGAATCCCTCTTCCACTAGCTTTTATCCAATGACATGATGGTATATCCACCTGTATGACATCTTAATCATGTTAAGCCTTAGCCCTCTTTGTATAATTCCAATCACTATTATGTATATCATAGAACTTGGGGGCATACTATTAATTGATGTCATAATTCCCATAATTATGTCCAAGAACTCAATGACCATGGTGACATTGAAATCAAGAATGAATCAGATGAGTCTATGTCCCTAGGTGAACAAGATGAGGTATGCCATGATTATGTTCCTGATCATGATCAATCCCTTCCCTCTCCAAGTCAAGGTTAGGACACCACATCCATCTTCCATGCCCCCCCCCATATTTTACAAATCCTCTATTGAAGATGAGTCTATTCCCCATGATCCTAGTCCTCCCTTCACTCATGAGTCCTTTCATGGTCCTATCCTTATCAAATCCATTATACCTCCATCATCTTACTCTCACCCATCGTATCAAATGCCCCACATTGAGAGGTCACTTATGGACAATGAATCTTCTACTAAAATCATTGCATCTTGTACTTTAGAGTTAACATTGGATTCAATAAAAGTGTTATCTTCATAAATATCATGTTTAAAACAAATTTATGAATTAGATCCCTCATCATAAACATCATCCTTAGTTGATGTTGTATTAGATGATGACTATGCCCACCCTTTTGAAGATATCTCCAATCTATATGGTAATCAGTCACTAGGCATATATGATCCTAACTTAGATGCATATCATACATAGAGTCTTAGTGATCCTTTTACTGATCTTAAGGATATTTTCTTCGATGTCAAAATTGGGTCTCTTAGGAACCCCTATTAAGACCATGATGCCCAATCACCACTCATTGACCTCATCCTACCATATCCCTCACCTTCATCCATCATATATCCTTTTCTTCCCATTAATTATCATTTAATCACCATTATCTATAGGGATGACTAGGAACATACATCATTGGACTCTTCCCCAAGTAATACAATATGTGCCAAAAGTAAAATGGTCCAATATCCTATTCTAAAATTCAATCATAGTGATCAAAGCATCTTTGATCCAATCAATCATGCTAAAAAAAATCAATATTATCATCCTAATCAAAAAGCATCTTCCCCTAGTAAATCCCAAAATTAGAAATTGGGGGACTGTCAAATTCAAAATAATCATGATATATCAAGTCAAAAATCAATCTCCTCTAGTGAAGCCCAAAATCAGGTACTAGGGAGAGGTCAAAGTCAAATCTAATGAGAAAATAAAAATAATGTTTAATGTGGTATCAAGATGGCCGATAATCCTTTAAATAATTGGATTAAAGAATCATATAGTCAAAGTGTCTTATATCTCTTAAATTCTTTTGTCAAATGGAACCAATCAAGTGAGGAATGTCCAACATCTACAACAATGTGTGTGACTACTAGTCCTAATCCCACATCACCCATCACATCTTCTTATCATGTTCCCATGATCCCATCAAGTCCTATCATGTATTCAAGTCCCATACACCCCCATAAATATCTAATCCAATCCATAGCTCACATCATCTACTCAAGTAGGTTTGTCTCTTATAAGGGTGATGAAGACACCTGGTCTCGATATTTGGAGGGGTATCAATTAAGAATCAATGAAGGTCACACATACATCAATACATCCAATAAATACAACATGATCCCAACATCACATATATATAGAACTAACATTGGATAAAAAGTGTGAAAATAAAAAAATTTCCTACATATCACACCCAAGTCTAATAAATCAAGATGCCCAAAAGTCAAAAAATAAAATAAAATAAAAAATCATTCATCCAATACTGAAAACTAGTTTACTAGCACCTCAAACAAGTACCAAGATGAAAATTGGTCTCTAGCATTATGGTAAAATAAAATAATTATCCTCATTATACCTCAAGATTTGAGGGAAAAATCCACTTCATCTCTATAGTCATATCCTATATTTCTTACCAACCCCATCCATGTCATGTTTTAAACATATTTATCCATCATCTCCATCTATCTATTATCCCTATCTGGTATATCATTCTTTCCTTTCCCAACTTGACCTTCATAATGATGTGCTTGATAAATATTCTATAATAATCTTGGCATATCCTATAATGGACACTCTATCACTAGATATATGGTTCCTGCATGATGATGTTATCCACCCCTTTTCACCATCATCCTCATCCTTTTATCATCCCACCCATTATTTCATCCATCTATCCTTATCCTAGTTTCTAAGCTTGGAATTCCATTTTCTATTAAATATATTTAT
Organism: Torreya grandis; assembly: GCA_037957365.1. NCBI lineage: Eukaryota > Viridiplantae > Streptophyta > Pinopsida > Cupressales > Taxaceae > Torreya > Torreya grandis. The sequence goes on along the minus strand of JARHVA010006514.1, from coordinate 420,498 downwards.
ATATTGTACATACATATTCCAAAAATCACTAAAAATTGAAATATTCCAAAAAACCCTAAAAATTATAAAATCCACAAAATCCAAAAACATCTAAATTATCTTGTCACATGTTGTCTTGTCATATGTCTTAAATGTCCGAATCCTCCTATCTAATGTCTTATCCATCTTATCCTCTCTTCATCTTACCTTGTCCCAACATCCTATCCATCTTGTCCTCTTATCTTCTATACTCTTATCCTAATCTTAGTCCGTTATCTAGTCCAAATCCATATCCTTATCCAAATCCTTATCTTCATCCAATTCACTTGTCTTGTCCAAGCCCATACCTTGTCTAAATTCTTATCTTTAATCTAAATAAACATTATAATAACCCACTTCCTTTAACTCATCACCTGATCCATCATCTAATTAACTCTCATTAGGATACTTAGATAAGACACAATGACACTTCATATAGGTACTTGTGTGTGTTACTTGTCTGCTCTTTGTTCTATTTGGGTTATTTTCATGTCTCTATCTATTCTTTTACCATGTAAATATTTTATTGTCTTTGTCTTTGGATTCTATGTTTCATCATGTATTTGGGGAAATGGAAAAGGATGTTATGAGGTCACCAAAGCTATAATGATGCTTTTTAGTGCCCTTGATGATGTATAGTTTTTTATTTGCCCCTTTTATCTACACTTTGACATAATGTCCTCATGGTCATACTTATATCATGGGGCATATTTCCAAGTGTTATATTTATCATATTTTTTATACTATGATGAGCTTTATGACAAATATAATGATTTGATCATATACACCCTCATCATTTTATATAATCATCTAACCATCCCTATTCCTATCACTAATCTAATCCTCTCAACCCATTCAAATAACATCTAATCTTTTATCCTCATAATCATCATTTTCATCTTATCCTCTAATCACTAACATAATCCTTTAATCACTAATCATCATCATCATCATCATCATCATCTTATGCTATGAAATACATTGGCTTGAGGTCTTGTTAGACTATGTAGGTAGTGCTTAGTCACATGGTGTGCCTGAGGTCATCTCAACCACTCTCTCCTCTTCCCCATACTTTGTTACCAATATATTTAATTAGTCAAATCCTTGAGTTATAATATAAATTAGTCTATTAATCAATAAACATCCCGATAATCATCTCCCTAACATTTTTTGTTAATCACTTGTACCTATTGATTAGGCCTAATAACTCACAATATCCATATTTTATTCCATTAGTCATACATTATCACTAATTGGTCAATTCATCATTTAAATTTTATGGTCTCCTCTTTCAATTGGGGCATGATCAGGATTTTACCTTTATCACTTCTTGTTCCCTTGCATGTGTCCTTTTTAAGGGCATCATCACTATTAATCACATTATATCTCATTGATTTGGTGCAAGTATTCCCCTTCATCTTTTGGTCATAACCATATCATTTATTCTCTCTCATTCCCTTCATCATATCACTCTACTTTAGCTTTTAGTTACACCCATCATTAATATTATCCAATAATTGTCTCATCTTTAGCTCTATGCTCACCCATCATGTGTATTTACTTAGGATATATTGACAACTCATTGCCTTTATCATCTTGGTCTATAACTCCACATGGCATGCATCCTTACCTGGGGTATATCACAATCTTATAGCCTTTTATCTCCTCATCCTCATCATTTGTTCTCCCTATACATATATATTTTACATGGGTATAATCCAATTTTATATCACTACTCAGTTCAAATTTTATTTTCTTCATTATCTATCTCACATCTCATATCCCATTCCCTTATCTATTCATCACATCCCACCCCTTGTTTCCTCTTTCAATTGGCCATCCATCTCATCCTTCCTTACATGTCCCCTCGAGGGGGAATCATATCCCCTAACATAATTTACTAACATTCACCCATAAAATGTTTTTTCTTTAAAATACCATTACTCCTTCCACTTCATCCACTCATAATTTCCTTTTAAAGAGGGGGAAAATTTATACACCTAAATTTTCTAACTTTTTTTGTCATAATTAATATTTTTATTAGTCAATTCTAATTTTTCTTATCTTATTTATCCCCTTTAATTTTATCTTAATATCACCCTTTCTAGTCATTTATCTAATATCCCCTTCACTAACCTTAAATCATCCCCACCAATCTAATAATCCCTCTAATCATTACTTAATCATATCCTAATCCCACTTATCTATTATTTGGGAGTTTTAAACTCACATGGCCCACCTACCCACCTACCCTAGTCTATTAATAATCTCTCATATATCCCTATTACCTAATCACCAACCTAATCCATATTCTAATCCCTCATAATCCCTAAGGAGATTCTAGAATTCTCCAATTCTAGAACCTCCTCTAACTTGGCCCCTCCTCTCTAGAAGCCTATATTCTAGAGGCTTCTAAGGAATTTTAAATTCTTTGACTCCACATTTGATCCTCAAGGATCAAATTTTAATGAGATCCATTGATCTTCTTCTCCTTGGCTTATTTATATAAGCCACTCCTCCATGAACAAGCTAACTAGAAACTAAAATAATTTCAATATCCATGTTAAAACCATGATCAACTAGTCCATGATATCATCTAAGAAAACTAATAAATATATCATAATGTTGAAAATTTAAGTCCATAGTAACATAAAATAAATAATACACAAGATAATTCAATTATAAGATCTTAGAGGGAGGATAGAAGAAGTAAGGAATTGGTAAAATTCATCTTATTATTTCTAATTTGCTTCCATAATCTCTCCTATTAGGTAGTTTAACATTTTTGGTATTTTTATATAATTGCACAATAAAATTCATTTTTCTCAAAATTCCATATACAAATAAATGTGGATCCATGTAATTTTTAAGGCATTTAATAGGTGTTAGGATCTGATAAGTTATAAGTAGACAATATATCACTTAGAGATTGTAGAGGGGCCTTTGAGATATGGTGAGTAATAAATAAGGATATGAGAGC
>JARHVA010006514.1:145000-412500 GCA_037957365.1 Torreya grandis | reverse complement strand
ATCATAGGATGCACTATTATCATAATTATTTGGTGCAAATATGTTCAGATCAAGATTTTGTGGAGGCATAAGTATTATAATATTTTATTCAATTAAATTATTTAGTAGCACATGAGGAGGTGATGGTAATCATGAAAATTTCCTCTTTGATGGAGATAACATGTTGAATTGGACAGTAAGTTGTGATATAACTTGGATTATACACTTTGTTTATTTTTTGTGTGTTTTTGTAGATAATGATGAAATATGGTATTTTAAAGGGTCCTTATCATCTAAAAATGTATATATATGTCCTTAATGTGTGAAGGTAACACACATATGTAATGTAGATTTATTGTGTTTACAGTGTATATCTAAGATTATCCTAATAGTAGGTTGTAATGTGTATCTTGAAGTGTGACTTGAAATAATAAATATAAATTATTTGGTCCTAGTATCACTTCCATTGAAATTGTGTCAAGTGTTTTCCACAACCCTTGATCTAATTTAGTAATATTGCGATCTATTATGTTTAACTATTTCATATCAATCCCTAATGTGTACAAAAATGATATGTTGTAGATGTTTTCAATTAAACTATTATTAATAATATTTCATTTGATGAGTGTATGTGAGATCATAACTTGGATAAATAATTCATCATTTTGATCTAGTATAAACTTGATACCTGTTGACTAATTTTACCCCTAAGTCAAATTCGGTCAACCTCCCTTTACAAATTCAAAATTTTATGAGGTATTGTATGTTTGAACATGGCCAACATGGTATTAAGATAGGTTTATTCATATTTTGAAGGTCACATAATATGTTTCATCTTGGTCATATTTGTACACTTGTCTTAATAGCCTTTTTACCACCTTTTGGTCATGATAGAGTGAATTGTACATTTTTTCACTAAGTAAAATTGTTTCAAGAGGACATATAACTTCCCACATCTTAGAAATGCTTAGAGAAACTATTTTGAAACTGAAAAATTATAGGTTATTGGCAAAGGCCCCTTCTAGATTTTTTTATTTTATTAGCTCTTTGTTCAATTTTTTTCCTTCATGATTTTTGTTATAATTTGAAATCTAACAACTAGTATATTTATTTAAATACTAATGGTAATTTTATACCTATAGGTCAAGACTCATCGAGTGGTCCCCACTTTTTAACATCTTAAATCTCTAAGGCTCTAGAGCACTTTGGGTGAAGAGTTATACCTTTAAACCTTTGAGTGCCTAAGATCATTCCCTATGAAATTATCTCACTTCTTCAATCCCTCAAGATGATCAAGATAAGTGAGTAAGTATAAACCTCTAGGTGAAAGGGATGATTCCATGTGGTATCATCCCACTTATCCATACCTCAAGAATAAATAGGATAAATACAACAAGGCATAGAATAAGTGAGCCCCCAAGATAATGCCATGTGGCATAATTTTGAGAGTTTGGGTTAAATAAGAGATGGAATAGATACTAAAGGACCTCTAAGCTATGAGTGAGAGGGATATTTCCACTTGTCAACGTACCATTACATTATGTCTAATGAAGATTAAAGACCCTAAATAAGTTTTAGATTAATGGGAAGTTGGCACATAACAAGATCCATACACATTAAAGGCATGCTATCTTTTTTGGGGAGTGAAAAGTGGACACATAGGTAAGCCTTCCCAAAGTTGATACATGAAACTCTATAAGTAGATTAATAAGTTAAAAATGACACCCATTTTGCCTATTTTACCCATTAAAATATGGGAATTAGACTATGAGTCCAATTAGATTCATGCATTTATTGAGCATCTTATTGCTTGGTGCAAATGGATTATGGAAGTGTATTTTATTATGTCCAAAATTCCCCCTTTTATTTTAAAATGGGAACCCCTATAAATATCTTGTGAACAAGAGCATCAAGATTCTTTATTTTATTCTTGTTGGTTTTTCTTGAGATTAAATATTTGGAATATATGTCACCTTAATTTTCCTAAGAAATAACATGACTCATTTATTTTTTATAACTAAGGTAGATTGGTTATTTCATGAATTAAGATGCTAACATTATAGGTGTGCTTTCGATGGAAATTCTTAGAGTCTCATTCCTTTACTAGAGCAATAGACCTATCACCCTACAAGGTAAAGTAAAGCCCTAATAAGGGACAAGTAAGTATTAAATGCATTTCATATATTTTCATATCTTAGTATTTTTGTGGTTTTTATAAAATAAGGAACCCAATTTAATGATAAGGCACCATGTCACCTAGAGTCAAAATGGTCAGTCCCTAGACCTATCAGAGATGTTAAAGCCTAAGAAAGCTTAAATGAATGAGAAGGTGACAAATTAACCAAGTGTCATATTGGTCAGTCTCTAGACCTATCAAATATGTTAGAGCCTAATAGATCCTAGCTAAATGAGAAGGTTCCACATTACCCAAGTGTTAGAACATCTAGTTATTTGACCTATCAAAGATGTTAGATCCCAAGAAAGCCTAACCAAATGAGAAGTCACCATGTCACCCTAATATCAGAGTAGTTAATCCCTAGACCTATTATAGATGTTAGAGCCTAGGAGATCCCAATTAAATGGGAAGACACCACATCATCTAAGTGTTAGATTAGGTAGTCCTTGGACCTATCAAATATTTTAGAGCCTAAGAGATCTTAGCTGAATTAGAAGGTTCCATGTCACCCAATGTCATAATGGATACTCCTTAGACCTATTAGAAATGTCAAAACCCAAAATATCCTAACTAAATGAGAAGGCACCATGTCACGTAACTATTATAATGGTCATTTCCTAGACCTATTAGAGATGTCAAATCTTAAGAGAGTCTAGCTGAATGAGAAGGCACCATATCACCCAAGTGTCAAAGTAGCTAGTACTTAGACCTATTGGAGATGTCAGAGCCTAAGAGAGCCAAGATAAATCAAGAAGTGCCATGTCTCCTATTAATATAGATGAATTATTGGTCACTTAAGGCCATAATAAGGTTATAATAAGGTATAGATGAGGCCAGAGAACCAATTAGGATGTTCCATATATCTTTAAGTAATACATCACCCTTTTAAGGGAATGGAATGGAGTATAAAACCATGCCTAGGTGTTGACCATTAGTAAGAGGACCAATGAGCAAATGACCTGTGTCATAAAGTGAGAGTTAACTGATAATCCTCTAATATATGTGACCACATACCTACCATGCATTAGGCATTAATGATATAGAATTTTGGGCCCAGATGGATAATTTTAAAACATCCCATCACCATTGATATATATAGTTTGTGGCAAAGGTTGATGGGCTCCAAATTCAACTCTAGATTTATAAGTAAAGAGAGGAAATCCATATATAAACTCAATTTTTTATTTTTAGAAAGTGAGACACCAATGCCATTAATATAGGGGATTTTATGCATGCATTTCTAAAATCCTAAGGTAAGCTCACTAAAAGTTACCACTACTACCTTTTATAAAAATATAACTCATGGCTCTATAATTATCATAGAGAACTCTTGTATTATATGCCTCATATGCTTAGAGCTTCCCTATTACCCCTTCATCCTACTAAAATGGCCACATCCTCTTTAAACCTAAAGGCCAAACTTAAGTATTGAGATACCACACTCCTAACTAGCTTGACTAAATTCAAAAATGATAATGAATTATTCAAAATGATCAAGTAAGTACCCAAGGATTCAAAATATTATGATGATTAACAAGGAGAGTTTTAGGATCTCCTTGGTACTATAAGAAGCATGAACTTCATAAAGTTTTTTTAAATCTAGAGGCATTCCTGTATGCTGACTTGTTATGCAAACTCCTTCAAAACATCATCTACATGCAAGACAAGGTCAATGATTGGGTGTGTTTACCTAACTCTTAACACTAGATTTTTGATATATTTAGGAATGATTACAAGGTATAATACTGCCTCTAAAACTACACCTTCTCTTCTGATACAGTAGTGGTGGTAGTCTATATGGTAACCTACCAAATATACAACATCCTACATGACTAGGCTTAAAAATTAGATACTAAATGGGTTGATAAGGAGTATTTTAATGCATACATGGTCCATACATTTAAAGAGGATGTCCATGTAGGCATGATCCTACTGAACCAATTATTTGAGGACCAGGACTAGTTGCACATCAATGAGTTATGGGTGCCTCTCCTACATATGATCCTCACACATTCTAAAGTGCTAGATGTGGGAGGACTAATTAGCTTCAAGTTGGTCAATGCCATCATAGATGATCAATCCAAGATTATTTTATACATAATTAGTTACCTAGTGGATGCAATCTATAGGATGCTCTTTTTTAGCCTTTAGCTTTTCTTATGTGGGTTCTTAGGGGCTCAACTGTACATGTGGTCTTCTAAAATATATATGGACACCAATTATAGAACCACATCTGGGACATATGTGAGTATTTATACCAATTTATCTACTAGGTGATCAATGAGGCCTTGATACCCTAAATATCATAAGCAATCAGGGATTCCATCATTGCCATTAAGGACTAATGGCTTTATAAAGAGGACATCATAATCTAGATTATAGTTTTCCTTGAGGATCCCTTTCACCTACTATATTTCATATTGAACCATCTAGTATAGTAATAAATAACTTATTATCTAGTGTAAGTAATCTTTAGATTTTGTATATAGTGTCATCAAAAGTCATGCCCACCACTCCCAATCATTATTAGGCACTATGTCTACAAGGCCTTCCCTCCAATATAGAAGATGGTGGATGAGTGGGAATCCTTCACCATATAAAGAGATGATATAAAAAATTAAGACCCTAAAGGAATAATTAGAGATCACTTGGCATGGTATTTAACCCACCCACCTTAATATCAACTATAGTCATCAAGTAGAAAATGACGATGACCTCTACATAGATGTTGTTGATGACCAATAGGTGATGTCTTAAATCATGAAAAATAAGAAGAAGAAATGTAAGAAGGTTCAGGTGGTCCCATATGAAACTCCTCTAGATCCTTATTAATCCATAAGGACCGAATTCTAGATCCTCCTGTTATCTCCTAGATGATCTTGTAGGGCATTCCCTCACCTTATCTTCCTTATTCTCTAAGTCTATCTCTACCTCCTCTACCTCCTTCAATAAATCCTCTAACCTCAGATCCACCTCTACCTCCTCCATCAACTCTAATAGTTTATCCATGATAGAGATAGACCCACACTACTTAATGCTAGGAAACCTAGGTACAACCAGCTTAACCACTAGCACCTCAACCCTGAGCCACATAAACCTAGAGGTTTGATGTGGATAGAAGTCTAAGGGTGAGCCTAAATAAAGGCTACCAATAGGCACTAACCTAGGTTCCCCCTCTCAAACCTCTATTTTCTTTTTTTTCCTTTCACCCCTCACTCTCATCATTTTCTAACTCATGGTCCTAACATGCACTAATTTTTCTCCACTCCCACAATCCCATAGAGTGGTCTTCCTCTTTTCCCCATTACACCCCCTCCTTAATTTTACAAAGTGCCTTTGTCCTCAGTCCTCTCAAGTGTCTTTACCTCTTTATTCCCCTTCAATCCATCCATTTCACAACACAAAATACTCCTGGTGTTTTTTTTGGGTGTGCCGTTATTAATAAGCATGGTTATGATTGTTAGGAGCATACCACTAGTAACATGAACCTTGTTGGTTCCCACTCTATTAAAATTGGTGTTTACCTTCATAGCTCTAAGTCCTACACCATTAACCCCCATAGTTCATGTTATCCTAGTTGGTCTTTCCACTACAACATCCAAATTCAACCATAGTAAGAGGCTAAATAATAATTAGAAGGTTACTCACACTCTAGCTCCAACTCAAAGACCATATACTCTAGTTTAACCTCCTTCATAGGAATTAATATTTTCTTTAGTCCTAGTTGAAGCACCTTGGTACTTTTGTCTCCATCCCCTATTTACATTACCCAAGGTGCCATAGGATTATCCTTTGACCAACCCACCTCTTCCCTTATCTTCAACAACCCTTTCTCAGGGGCAATTCCCCCTCAGGTGAATTTGAGAACATACGTTCCCATGGGCCTCCTCTTTTATCCTTTCTCATTTCACTCCCATGCCCCCTCTTCCTCCACTACTCTCCTCATTCACCCCACCCACTTCCTCCATATCCCATGCACCTCATCCTCTACCCTTCACCACTATTTCATCCACCCCTCATACACCTCCTATAACCCAAGGATTGGTCCCAATGTCATAGGCACTGGAAATGATAGCTTAGGGTGACTTAGACATATAGTGGAGATTTGATCAAAATTTCAAGAGCATGAAGATAACATTAATGTATAGGTTCATCAAAGAGGTAAACCTAGTGGTTTGGTAGACCCATCAATATTTGTTCTCCCTCACCAAGGTGAAGAATTACATTGGGGAAGAAAATATGGATAAGGACCCTCATTTTATTATCTGGGTAACTCATGATATGTTTGAAAAGCTCCTTGATGACATGTAAAGCTAGGTTTCAACCTTTGAATCCAAAGTGAAGAGTAATTTTCCCATAAAAATGATTAGGTAGGTCAAGGATGTCCTCTTACTACTCTTTTCAATACTTTTTAAAGTAGTGGAGACTCTAGCTAAGACCAATGTACTTATCTAGTAGACTCAAGCCTACATGGGAAGGATTACAAACATTGACAGAAAGTGTAGGAAGATAAAAGTGGTGATCAACAAAGGGGTATTCCTAAAACTAAAAATAATATCAACATTATATTTAGGGTTTTAATAGATGTATTCCAAGAACATGATTTTTACTATGGAGGAATGGTTTATCATGGCTTGAACTATAACTAAAAGCTTACAAGAGGTCATGAGGGTTTGTTTTGTGTCTTACTTCTCTTTCATCTCCATTTTTTAATGATTGTTGATGCTAGGTTAATTGGATTAATAATTTTTTTATTTATTTATGCTATGGGTATGATGTGCTTATATATTATAATCACTATGTGAGTTCTCTCATTTTCATTTTTTAGTAATATTAATTTGTGTGTTAATCTATAAATTACCATATGTTTTTTGTGTGTAATTTATTATAAAGTCTTAGTAGTCATCTTTAATGAGATTTCATACTAAAATCATACTACTGGTTCCCTCATACTCTTCCCACTATATGTTCATGGAGGTATAAATTTAGTGAAACTTAGTCTATAGTGGTATAATTGTCATAGATTCACTTGGTTCAATGATCCATACATTGAGTTCATTTTATATCTAGAGGGTCCCTTTTTTACCTTAACCTTCCCTCTATTTTGTCTTTGTTCTTCAAAATTTGGTTACTCTTTCCTTTTTTATTTATAAATAAAAAGCATAATACTAAAATTATCATAATAATCTTTGACTTGTGTGTATGAACTTTAGATTTATTTTTTGGTGGTAATAGTACATCTCTTGGAGACTATTCATGTAGACTCTATTTGTGAAGTCAAATACCTATAGCCGTGCCCTGGGTTGATCCCAGATCAGTTCTAAAATATAGGATGAAAGTCTATATTTATTCCCCACCCTCCCTTTTAGGGAATGCCTAATCTCATAATCATTTCACAAATTGGAAGAGTTTAGAGTGAATAATAACTAGCACTATAATGAGGACTCCTTATTGGAATGTTTCACACTTATCATTGATTTTGTTTTATGAGTATGTCAAGATTGTCATATTGGTAATGATGTGTTAACTATTATTTGATTATGAATATCCTAGAGACTAGTTTTCTTGCTACTAGGGCTAGGTCCCATCAAGGCCAATTGGTAATTTCCCTCTTCTTTTCCATAAAAAACCTAGGCTCAACCAACTTAGACCTACCATGATTACCATTAGTTCATCCCCATAACTTAAGCCAAATTTTTAGCCCAAGATGTCTTGGCTAGTTGGATTTACCATTAATTTCCTAGGAGTTGTCCATGATTTACCTAGGAACCCTAAGAGGTATCTTCCCCATTTTACCCCTAGTGTGGGATGAACCACAGAAGAGCACATAACATCCTACAAAACTACCTTGAGACTTATAAATGTAGAATATAATTATGTGGTGTGAAAGATTTTTCCCTTAATCCTAATGGACTCATCATATGATTAATTCCTCAACCTTCCTAAATACTCTATCCTAAGTTAGGACCATTTCAAAATTACTTTCCTCACTTAATTTTGGAAATTAATAGACCCAATTTTCCTATATCAGTAGTTTACTTGTATCAAAATGGAGACCAATGAACCCATTAGGAAATTCAATTCTAGTTTTTATAATATATATAAATAAGTCACCATGATTTATCAACATAACCCTCAACTAGCACTTGAAATGTATAATAATGTGTTAGACACTTGGACAACCATATTCTTAAGAAGGGATGCAGCTATAGCAAACCTATCATTAGCTTATGTAGGGGCTATCAAAGTGGATAGGAAATTAAATCCCCAAGATCACACAATGACCCCCACTCCTAATGTGATACCATACATTCCTGCATTGAACTTCTTTCCAAACATTAATTAGAATGCCCCAATTCTTAAGCCACTCTCAGTAATGCATAAAATCTAGTTGGGTTACCCCAATTCAAACCAAAAATTTGTTTTATTTAACCTTGGTGGTCATAAAATGATCTCCTAGACTCAACACCAAGTAACATTGGTTACAACTAATAATCCCTAAACCACACCTTGACCTCAATATTCCACTAAGACTGAGTTATATGCCATTCAAAAAATTATACAAAAACTAAATAATGAATTCCTAGGGCTATAGAGGTAGGTGAGAACTCTAAGGAATAAAGTTACAATAGAAACTTCACATATCAAATACAAATAGGAAATATAACTTCCCTCATAACCCCCTAAAACCTTCACCTAATAGGCTACTTGAAATTAATATTTTTGAGATAATCTTGCCTAACTAGTGTTGAGTGCATAATATAGAAACACATGGGTTGTTAGACTACATGGAGTTTAAATCCTCTTTTGAAATATTTTAGAAGTAAATGGAAGAATATGAGGTTTTCCCCAATAATCTTGAATCTTAAAACTTAGGTAAATCCATTAGTACTACTATGATATTAGAGACCATGGATTTCCTTAGCCATGAAGAAAATGAGATAAAGGAGGTTATTAATGTGGTGCAAGAATTTTAAAAATTCTAAAGGAGAAAATATGCCCTCAATAATATTAAATATTAACATCCCCTTACTACCTCAACATCCCCCAATAATGGCATAACCCCACTAGATCAAAATGTTATGAATGATCCCCCATCTCCAAGACCTCAAGAACCTAAGGTACATATGGAAACCCTACCAGGACAAAGTAAAAGAGGTTATAACATAGTTTATGTTATACCCAACATTCCCCTTTTCCATAGGGAAATGGGGACCCACTTTTTAAGATTATGGTCTTGATTTTTATCCCCTCTTCTATATGTTTATGCAAAACTTGTGAGAAGATTGATTATAGGCCTTTTCATATTTTGGAAAAATGGCATTAGAATCATGTTTTCATACACTAAGTTTGTTAATAATTTTTAGAGTCTTTTTTGGGTTTTATTTTTTCAAACTTCTCTTTTTTGGACTTATCTTTTTTTGGATTTGGTCTTTAAAAATTTTGTTCTACAAGAATTGTCTTCAAGTTTATTGTGTCAAACATTTTGTCCACGGCAATTTTCCAATGATAATTATCCCATGCCAATTTCTCCAAAGCAATTGAGCTCTATTGAACTTATCTTCATCATATTTATATTTGTTGGACTTTTTCTATCAAACATTTTTTTGGTAGAATTTGATCTGATCGATACATTTTCCTCAAAATAATTCTATCAAAATAATTTTGATGGAGACTTATTATTTTGAGATTTTTTTCCTTGGGATTATTATTTTAGGTTTATTACATTGGATATTTTGGTCAAAACAATTTCCTTGAATCATAATTATTCTTTTAGACATTTTGTTTAAAACATTCCTCAGTGTCAATATCCCCAAAATAATCTTGTCAAAACAAAAGGGCCAAAACATACCCTTCAAAAATTTTACCACAGGCATTTTGCTCAATGAATAAATCCTTGAAACTTTTTTTCACATGAATTTTCCCTAAAAAATAGACTCTAGGATAATTTCTTCATAAATTTTATTCAAAACAATTTCCCTGATGAAATACATGCCACAGACCAAAAGGCCACAATAATTTCCCCACATAAAAATGCTAAAATAATTTCCCCAAATACCCTACTACCAGAACTCTACAAGAATGACAAGTGGAAACATCTTAGGATTCCAAACAATAGATCAATGACCCATGAGAAGAAACAAAGTTAAAAATTCAAGAGCCCAAAAGTCCTGTAGAGCTACCAAGTGGCACCCCTACGTTCAATCACTTTATTTTATATATATATATATGATAAGTCATTTTATGTTTTTTCTTTCATGAGAAAATTTGGGAATTACAAGTTTCAAGCTTGTAGATGCCAAAGAGTCAAGCACCAAGATCTGACTATGTGCATTAACTCACATACTAAAGATATGATATTATGAGATCAAGTATAGTGACAAAAGGATTTTTAATGCAAGCATGATGGTGATAAGTAGCACCCTCATAGGAATTTTTAAACAAAAATCCAATAGTGCATGGGAGCCCAATACATAGAGATCTAATGGCATCTCCCATTCCATCATGCATATAAATCTGATGGTATGAGTCTTAGGTACACTTTTAAATGTCCAAACTCAATTATATGTAGCATGAAACACACAATCATATTAAGATTAGTCACATTAAATAGTGTCACTAGTTTTGAAGCATTTATAAAGTGATACTTGTCTTTAATGCATGTCTAAGGTCTATTTGAAGGTGGATAATTTGAAATGTCAATAGGTTGTTCTCAAAAACTATAAAAGGAAGCATGTATAGTTTTGGAAAACAACACATATATTTGTAGTTTGCATATAGTTCAAGCTAAAATTGTAAAAATAACTTTTTCTTTATACACAAGCACATGTTGCATAGATTTTGCATAGTTAAAATTTAAACTAATAACTACAAATAAACTCTTATATAGTATTAAACCATAATTAGAACTCATGTTCTAAATATTACATGTAATGACCTTACATGAGCTTGGAGGATGAGGTGACCCCTTCCCCAAGTTTATATAAATAATTATAATCTAACTAGGATTTTTGTTAGAAAATTTTGAATACAGGAGAAGCACAAATTTTGATCCTCAATGAATGTGTTTGTGTATTTTATTTCTAAATTCTATGTAATTAGTTTTTACTTTATTTGGTTGTTTGTTTCAATAATCTTTAGTGTGTAATAGTTTTAAATGGATTCTTGATTATTTTGATTGATGTGTTGATCTATAGATGTGCAAGAATTATTGAGAGATTGGTAAAATATATTGGCTAAGATAGTCAATTAATTTGATTCATAATTTTGAATGTGTACTATTGTTTTCTTTGATGTAGTTTTATATGTGTGTGCCAAAGTTGCCTCAGGTACTTCACTAGCTTGAGCCATAATCTCCTTAGTAAGAGTGTGCAACAATTGCCCTAAAGGGATCAACCTTTGTCTAAGGCTTGTGAATTTCCTACATAGTTATCTCCTTATACTAATTAACCATGTCTAATTATGTGTGTGCAATTGCTACTAGCAATAGGCATAGGTTCTGAGAGCATAAGTCTATTTAGAAACCAACCAAGTAAGTAGTTCTTGAAAGCCATAGAGCCTTCTTTTCTACCTTACCCTTCCTTCCTTTTTTGATTTTGTTTTGAGATCTACATCATTTATATTATAATCCAACTATCCATCCAACTCACATAGAGATTCATTAACTTTTAGGGATCACACCTCCATCCAAAAAATCTTATCAACAACCTATATACCCTACCATCTATTTCATCAATAGGTTATCAAAGATAGTATACCTACAACTCATTTGTTGGAGTTAAGTTTACCTCCATTGAGATCCTAAAATTTTAGAGGCTACCTCGTTAACTATGGTGTGCATAAAATCCACATCAATAGTTTAATTGATGCTAGAAAAAGCACTAGTACCCCTGATAATAGTAATATTTTGCATAGAGTTACACTAGAGTCACCTAAGAGAGTGACCAAATCTAATTCCTAGGATAGTTTTCTAGTCTCACCACTAACAAATTATAGGAGACCTAAAACTATGCTAACAGTCCTAGTTTAGAATAATCCACCTCCTCGAATAGGAAACCCCTTACTTGTAAAGAACCCTTTACCTATTAATCAACCAATGGTTTAGCCCTAGTTAATTGGATCTATTATTTCCATCCCTATATATGTGCATGAATTACCTCAGAATCTTGAGAGGTACTTACCATCCTTTTCTCCTATGGGAGCAAAGACCATAGAAAAACACATCAAATATTTTAAGGTTGGATTAAGGATAATGAATCTTATCCATAATGATGTTGCATGTAGATTATTACTTTTTACTTTAATGGATGCTTCTTATGATTGGTATTTAAATGAAACAAAAAACTCCATCACTTCTTTGGATGATTGTCAAGAAACTTTTCTTGTGTAGTTTGGATAGGTCACCAATCCTAGTCTGATATAACAATACTTCACCAGTATGAAGAGAGAGCCTAATGAACCTATTCAATCTTTCAATGCATGGTTTAAAAATATGTGTAATTGGTTAACCCCAAGGTAAAAACTAGAGGAATCGTTAGCATTATATATGTATAAGAACACCTTGGACTCAATCATTATTGTATTCTTAAGAAGAGTAGTTGCTACCAATAATTTGGCATTAACATTCAAAAAATCTATCAATATTGATATAAAACTCATTCATTAGGTGCCCACTATGTCTCATGTCCATAATGGTTTTCCCACATTGAATTTAATTCCATATGTAAGGTAGAATGTTTTGGCATTCAATCAAAATCAGTTTTATACACTACCTCCATTAACATAGACAACATAGCCAATTTTAGATTTTTGAAAAATCATATGATAGATAATGGTTATCAGTAGAATAAAAAATCAACTATACTCCCCACTAATTTTTTATAAGGTATAGATTCTATAAAAGTAGAACTAGATTCTATCTAGAAGATGGTTCAAAAGTTGAGTAATGACTTCTTAAATATGTAAAGGAAGATGGGAAATGTAAATAACCCAAATAGTAATTAGAATACTAGATTCTAGAGATATAATAGACCATTTAAAAGACCTAAGCAACCTAATAAACTTCCTGATATCAACATGGAAAAAACACCTCTTCCCTATTGGTGTAGATTTCACAATACCTCTTAGCATGGTGAGTTTGATTTCATTGAATTTTATGTAGCATTTGAAATTTTTCAAAGAAAAGTAGTCAAGAAGGACCAAATAAACAATCCATCAAAATCCCACTAGGATCTTGGCTCTTCAAGTACCACTATGTTCATTGAAATTCATGAGTTTTCCTTCTTAGGTGAAGACAATAATGAGCCAAAACACAATATGGATGAAGTTCAATCTTTCCATCAATACTAGAGAGGTGCATACAATCTAAGGAATAAGCATCCACTTATGACATCAACTCCTCTAAATGCCACATCGATCCCTCCTAATCCTAAAGTAAACAATAATTCACCCCCTCTAAAGAAAAATGATTAGCGGTAAAGCAAGGAAGTATCAAGTAAAAGATAATATACCATTATAGAGGATATGAAATAGATCAAGGTAGATATAACTCTTCATGAGTTAGAATAGATCCCTGAATAAAAGGAACTACTATGAAAGTCCATTACTAGAAAGTCTCATATGAAAAGATCTAAAGCATATACAAATAAAGCAAAAGTTGTTGATTCTAATATAATCTACAAGAGTAATCTAGAAGTTCCACACTTCCTAATAACTATCTGAGCATTCAATAAAAATATTCATAATTGCTTAGTTAATTCTAGAGCATCTACAACTATCATGCCTACATCCATATGTCATAATCTTGGTCTCACTTTGAGTCCTTCAAAGACAAAAGTTTTGAAATTCAAAAAAATAGTAATACTAGTAGTTGGAGAATTGACCAATGTGCACATTCAAGTAACATCTAAACTATGATTCTAGATGACCATTAATATTCTAGTGTTAGACATACCCAAAGAATACAAACTATTATTGAGCAGGGATTGGTCCAAAACACTCAATGGATATCTCTATATGGACTTCTTTCATATTTGGCTACCATGGACAGGAATTGTGAATCAAATCAGAATTGACAAAGAGCCAAGAATGAAGTATCTCATTATAGAATATAACATCAAGAATGAAGAGGTAAATTATGAGTCACCCAAGCTTGGTATTTATACTTTTACTACTCAAAATCAAGTATATAAGCCAAAAATTGAAGGTTCCAATTAGCTATAGACTCTACACTTTGATGGTGCTAGATCCAAGCAAGGATCAAGCATGTGAATCAAGCTAATTGATCCATAAGGTAAAAGGTTCTTGGTAACATACAGGTTGTAATTTCTATGCACTAACAATAGAGATATGTATGAGGCTATAATTCTAGTATTATAGTTTGCACTTAATAATAATATAAAGCAAATATTAGTATTTTGTGACTTAAAGATGGTGGTCAATCACGTCATAAATAAATACCAATGCAATCTATCTTATTTAAAGAGATATAAGCATAGAGCATGGGACCTAATTGATATATTTGAAGCTTTCAACATAGTAGCACTTCTTAGAGATAAAAATCAAGTGGTGGACTCACTAGCTATTGCTACTACTAATTTGAAGCAATTACAAGAATCTAAGGTAAAATTGTTCTCTATTGAATTGGTATCATGTCCTTCAATTCTAGATAACTTAGAAAATTTACATGTCTTTGATGATGACCATCAAGTTATTCAAATTTTAACTAATTTTGGGGAATTTAAATCCTAGATCATCAATGAAAAGGACATTAATCACCTCTATCAAGAGGAATTAGACAAAGAAGGCATTCTCTGGCTCAAAGAGAATTGAATTCTAGCCAGGTTGATCTCTTTGGAAAGACCATTCAACATAGACTCTCAATCTCAGAAACTTAAGAAATTCAAGGTCAATGAATTAGATTTCAAAATGGAAAATATAGGAGATGAAAATATCCCACATTATGTTAATATTGGTCTTATCTGCACCCTAAAAGAGAGACAATGAGTAAAGGATTTAATCATTTGATATAAGGACATCAATTCTTGGACTTATGAAGATTTGAAAGTATATGACCCATATGTCATTACTCATATGATTCCCCTGAAGCTAGATCACAAGCCATTTAGATAGAGGTAAAGACTGATCAATCCTATTCTAGATCCTCTCATTTAGAAAGAAATGGAGATGTTAAGTGTAAAAATCATCTTTCTAATAAGACATTCTACTTGGGTGGCCAATTTGGTCCTAGTAAGAAAGAATAATGGTGAGATTAGATTATGTGTGGATTTTAGGAACCTGAATAAGGATTATAAAAAATACAATTATCCTTGCCTTATCTAGATAAGGTGATAAAAATAGTAAGTGGTTTTGAAATGATGTTCTTCATAGATGGATTTTTAGGCTATAATCAGGTACTGGTACAATCTAAGGATAAAATGAAGACAACATTGAAGTGGGGAACTTATGCATATAAGAAGATGAAATTTTTACTAATAAATGCAAGAGATACATTTCAATGCACCATGGATCATGCCTTCAAAGGACTAATAGGAAAATGTATAATCCTCTACATTGATGATCTTACGGTATTTTCAAAGAATTAGAAAGATCACATAAGTCACCTACAGTCCATATTCTAGAGATGTTGAAGGTTTAATTTTTCATTAAACCTAAATAAAGAACATATTTAAAGTGATTGAAGCTAAGCTATTAGGGCACATCATCACAAATGACGGGATCACCATTGATTCAAATATAATTTAGGTGATTTTAAAAATTCAGCCACCAAACAACAAGAATGAGATTAAATCATTCTTAGAAAAGATTAACTTCATAAGGAAGTTAATCTTAGGATTTTCAAAAAGCATTAGATATTTGAATTCCATGCTCAAGTAGGATGCCAAAATAAATTAGACATTTGAATCCCAAAAGTCCTTTCAAGACATTAAAGATGCAATATCATAGGCTCCAAAACCAATCCATTTAGATTTTAATAAAGATTTCTACTTATATTCATTTGATTTAGATAATATGATTGTAGTTATCATCACATAGAAGAAGTATGAGACCAAGAATCCAATTTCATTTACGAAAACAAATGTAAAATAAGTAGAACTTAGATACTCTATTATGGATAAATAGATTTTAGCCCTTATCAAAGTGGTAAAGAAATTTTGGCATTATATCTTGAGGAATAAAGTCATTGCCATTGTGTGTGATCTAGGTATCAAGCTCATTTTATCAAAAAATAAATTAAGAGAATATCAAGGTAAGTAGATGGAAAAATTACAAGAATTTGACATAGAGATCAAGCTTATAAAGATCATTTGAGGGTAAGGCATTATTCATTTTATGATTAAACTAGATCCTTGTATGATAATTGAAGAGGTATGTGAAGCTTAGGTATCTAAAAGAGATTGGTATAATGATATAATATAGTATTTACTTATAGGAACTTATTCCCTAGAACTCAATAGAGAGAGGAGAAGAGATTTGAATCTCAAAGCTACTCATTACATGATCAAGAACAGAGTCCTTTATAGAAGAAATTATGAAGATATTTATCTCAAGTGTGTATCTATGGATGAAGCTAAAGAAATTTTAGAGAAATTACATTAGAAGATAGGCATTGGTCACCCATCTAGGAATACCACAACCCATAATATATTAAGAATGGGATAATATTGGCCAACCATATTTAAGGATGTTTATACTCATGTTAGAATATTCTATGAATGTCAAGTTTTAGCCAAGAGAGAAGTACACACAATAATGCCTCTATAGTTGATTGTTGAAGGAAGGCCATTTACCCAATTGGGTTTAGACTTCATTATCATCATCAACTTGAACTCCTTAGAAAGCTATAAGTTTAGGCTTACTACTACAAATTACTACACTAGATGGACTGAAGCCATAGCCATAAAGAATTGCAGAACACAAGATGTGATCCACTTCTTGGAAGAACACATAACAACTAGATTTGGCATGCCCATTTCTTTCGTTTATGATAATAGACCAGATTTCATATCAGTATAATTTACTAAGTGGGCACATGATAACTAGATTATTATCAGGTTAGCTTCTAAATATTACCCCCAAGAAAATGGACTAGTAGAATCAATGAACTAAAATCTAAACGATGCAATTAAGAAACTAATTGGGGATAAGCCTAGGGACTGGCATAACTTATTGAAGTATGCTCTTTGGCTAGACCAAATGAGATATAAATAAACCCTTAATGTTTTACCCAATATATTGGTGTATGAATGCAATCTTGTATTCCCCATTATGTTGAAGTTACCCACTTATCATTTCATGTAGAACTACATGGAATCAAGAGATAAAGCATAATCAAGACTACTAGACATAATAAAAATGGAAGATTCAAAGAATGAGGCCTTAAAACCATTCAACAAACACTAGGATGTGGTTAAGATTTGGTTTGATAAGAGATCAAAAGTCAAAGCATTTAGGATTTCATATCTAGTGATACTTTGGGATAAATCCCATGACAAAAAGGATAAAATGAAAAATTTTCCCCATTATAAATTAGACCATATCATATTTTGGAGAACATGGGAAATAATGCATTTCATTTGAAGGACCTATAGGGAAATAAAATTACCTATCCACTAAATGGGTAGTTTTTTAATCACTACTTCATGGCTATACCATTTGAAGTAACCCCAAACCGATGAAAAAAATAAATATAACTATCAGATTATATTAGATTTCCCACTTTCATAGATTAATTTATTACTTTCTAGATTAATCTTTCTTGCTTTTAGTTTTTTGCTTTCATAAATTAAATTTCAGGCTTGATAGATTAGATTTCAGTGCTTTCTTAGTTAAGTTCCTTACTTTTTGAGATTAGTTATTCTTTGCTTTTTCTTGACAATAAAAATTATGTTTGCTCTAAATATAATCAAGTTAAATCCAAACCAACTAAGATTAGAACTTTTAGAAAGGGGGAAAAGTAAAAATAAAATAGGAAATTTGGAACTAGTTCACAAGATTAGGTGTATTTCTATATTTTTGAGTCTTTAGGATCAAGGTAGGCAATCATGGATTATTTTGGATGGTGTCATAATTGAATAATTTTACCATACATGTGGAAGTTACTCTCAGATTATTTCATACAAATTTAGAAATTATTTTTATTTTATTGGTTCAAATGCACTTATCACATTAAATACTTGTTGGAAATGATAATTTTGGGTATAGATGTGATTGGCAGGGATGTTCTAGTAATGCTTTGTTTTATAATTATACCAACTCACTGGGTTTATATCTATTCTCTTTTCCATTTAGGAACCAAAAAAACAAAATAATAAAGAATGCATGAGTTCAAAAGAGAAAAACAAATCTAAAGAAAATCTAAAGGACTGCATGATGAAATAAGGTCAATGTACCATGCATCATGATCAAAAGAAGATAATGAAAAGAGAAGAGAAGGAGCCTAAGTTATATCTATTGGGGATATGGATGCTTGATGTCTAATATTCATTTTTGAGCTTTAAGAGATACTAGAATGAAACCTATAGCTTCATCAAGACTTTGAAAAATCATCACAACAAGGGTCAAATAAGCTACACATTTGACACACACACATATCCAAGAATTATAAGGTAAGTATATTATGTGAATTAACTTAGGATTATCTTTCATGTTTCTAATTTAAGTATTCTTCTATGACACATTTCATGATTGATTTAAGGATTGGTAACTAGAATTTTGGGTTCTTAAATACTTAGGAGTATTCCCCCTATAGGTTGTCATTTGTTGTACCCAACATCCCACTTTTACCATAGGGAAATAGGGACCCACTTTTTTCAAATTATGGTCTTGGATTTGAGCCCATCTTCTATATGTTTCTGAAAAAATAAGAGAAGATTGATTATTGGTCTTTTCATATTCTGGCAAAATGACATTGGCATCATGTTTTCATAGATTAACCTTGTTAATACTTTTTAGAGTCTTTGTTGGGTTTTATGTTTTCAGATTTATCTTTTTTAGAATTATCATTTTTGGTATTTGGTCTTAAGAACTTTTTTTCCACAAGAATGGGTCTTTGGGTTTATTTTGTCAAACATTTTGTCCACAACAATTTCCCCATGATAATTCCCCCATGCCAATTTATCCAAAGAAATTGAGCTCTATTTAACTTATCTTCATTGAATTTATCTTTGTAATACTTTTTATATTATACATTTTATTTGATAGAATTTGATCTAGCTAAACATTTTTCCCATAGTTGTTTTGCCAAAATAAGTTTTCCATAGACTTATTCCTTCAGGATTTTTTCCCTCAAGCTTATTCTTTTGGGTTTATTTCATTGGACATTTTTATAAAATAATTTTCCCTCAAATAAGACTTAATCTTATAGACATTTTATCTGAAACATTCCCTGATGCTAATATCCTCAAAATAATCTTGTCAAAACATATCCTTCAGACCTTTTTCTATGGGAATTTTGCCCAACGAATAGACCCTTTAGAATTTTTATCATGGGAATTTATCTTGATGAAAGAGAATCTTTGAGATAATTTCTTCTTAAATTTTATCTAAGACAATTTACCCAATGAAATACATGCACCAAACAAAAAGTCCACATCAATTACCCTACACAAAAATTCCAAAATAATTTTTCCATATACCCTACTACCAAAACTCCAAAAGAGTGACAAGTGGAAACATACTAGGAGTTTGAACAGAAGATCAACAACCTACATAAAGAAGCAGAGTCAAAAGTCAATATCCTAAAAGCCTCACAGAGCTGCAAGTGGCACCCCTACGTTTAAGCACTTTAATATATATATATATATATATATATATGTGTGTGTGTGTGTGTGTGTGTGTGTGTGTGTGTGTGTGTGTGTGTGTGTGTGTGTGTGTGTGTGTGTGTGTGTGTGTGTGTGTGTGTGTGTGTGTGTGTGTGTGTGTGTGTGTGTGTGTGTGTGTGTGTGTGTATGTATGTATGTATGTATGTATGTATGTATGTATGATAATTCATTTTATGTTTTTTCTTTCAAGAGAAAATTTGGAAAAGACAAGTGTAAAGCTTGTGGAAGTCAAAGAGTCCATCATCAATATCTGATGGTGCATGTTATCTCATGTACTATAGATCTAATGTTATGATATCAAGCACATCAAAAAAAGGCTTTTCAAATAAAGTGTGGTAGTGACAAGTGTCACGCTCACAGGAACATTTAAACAAAAATCCAATAGCACGTGGGAGCCCAGTACATAGAGATCCAATGGCATGCTCACATTCCATCATGCATAGAGATCTAATAGTGTGAGTCTTAGGTGTACTTTTAAAGGTCCCAACTCAATGATAGACAACATACAATGCACAATCATATTAAGCTTAGTCATAATAAATAGTGTCAATATTTTTGAAGCATTGGTAAAGTGATACTTATCTTTGATGCATGTATAAGTTTCATTTGAAGGTGAATAATCTAAAATATCAATATATTATTCTCACAACCTATAAAAGGAGGCATGTACAATTTTGGAAAACAACACATATATTTTCATTTTGCATATAGTTCAAGCTAAAATTGTAAAAATATCCTTTGTCTTTAAACACATACACATGTTGCATAGCTTTTACAAAGGCTAAATGTAAGTTGATAACTATAAGTAAAATCTTATACAATTTTAGACTACAATTAAAACTCATGTTCTAACTATTACATGTGATGACCTTAATTGAGATTGGAAGATGAGGTGACCCCTTTCCAAAGTTTATATAAACAAGTGTAATCCAACTTAGATTTTTGTTAAATAATTTTGAATATAAGAGCAA
Organism: Torreya grandis; assembly: GCA_037957365.1. NCBI lineage: Eukaryota > Viridiplantae > Streptophyta > Pinopsida > Cupressales > Taxaceae > Torreya > Torreya grandis. Next base: position 391,531 of record JARHVA010006514.1, on the reverse strand, counting down.
CATCAATTTTGATCATTAGTGAATGTGTTTGTGTACTTTCTTTCCAATTTATATTTATTAGTTGTTACTTTATTTGGTTGTATGTTTCAATAATCTTTAGTGTGCAATAGCTATGAATAGATTCTTGATTATTTTTATTAATAAATTGATCTATAGATGTGCAATATCTATTGAGAGATTTGTAAAATGTATTGGTTAAGATACTTAAGTTATTTGATTCATAATTATTAATGTGAACTAGTTATATATTTAATGTAGTTTTTTATGTGTGCATCCAAGGTGCCTCAGATACTTCAATAGCCTAAATCATAATATCTTGAATAAGAGTGTGCAATAAATTCCCTAAAAGGATCAACCTTTGTCTGAGGCATATGAATTTCCTACATCATTATCTCCTTATACTTTTGAAATATTTCTGATTGTGTGTGTGTGATTGTTGATAGTGAAAGGCATAGGTTTAGAGATCATAGGTCTATTTAGAAACCAACTAGGGAATTAGTTCCAAAAAACACATAGCCTTGTTTTTTACCTTACCCTTCCCTCTTTTTTTTATTGTATTTTGAGATCTACCCACTTTATAATATAATCCAACCATCCATCCAAATCATGTATATATTCACTTCATTTTAGGGAACACACCTCTATCTAAAAAAACTTATCAAAAACCTTCATGTCCTACCAACGATTCCATTAATAGGTTATCAAAGACTGCATACATGTAACTCATGCCCTAGAGTAGAGTTTACTCTATTGAGATAATAAAATGTTAAAGGTTATCTCATTGAATGTGGTGTGCATAAAACCCACATCAACAATGGATATATGAAAAATATCAATGCAAATATTACCTTTCATGAGCTTTCTCAAATCATAGAGCAATGGGATCTCCTGTTGAAATCTTTGACTCAAAAACTAACCCCACAAGCCTAGCCAAAACCAAGAGAATCACACACCAACATGCTCATTCATAAAAATAATATGGAGATGCCCCCTTTTATTTTAACCATATGGTTAATTAGAAATAATCTATATAACTTCTTAATATATTTAGGAGCCTTGGCCAATGTAATGGTAGAAGGCATATGTGATAAACTTGGGTTATCCCCCATAAATCCAGATAAGGTAGTGCTATAGCTAGATAAGTCATAAGTAAAATTTATATGTGAAGTGATAAACATCCACATATAGTTGGAGTATAATCCTAGGATTCAACACTTCATATACATTCAAGTGGTGGATATTTTTGTATCCTACAACATGTTCCCCACTAGAGATTGGTTCAAAGCCATAAATGGGTATATGGCCATAATCTCCCATATGTGATTACCTTGGAGAGGATCAACCAAAAAAATAAGGGTAGATAGAGAACCCCACATGAAACATATGATAATTGATTATAATTCCATCAATGAGAAGGTAAACCTAGTCTCCTCAAACCTAGGCATATACATGTTAAACACAAAGCCACCCAAAGATTAAATTATTCACGACCTAGGGTTGTTGGGCCTATGGTCTATTTATGTAGATAAATCTCATTCCAAACAAGGAAATGGGGTCAATGCTACTTATATATCCCCTAGGGATAAAATTTTTAGCATCATATGGGTTAAAATTCCCCTATATAAATAACCTAGCTAAGTATGAAGCTCTAATCTTGGGATTGTAATTTACAATGAAACATAAGGCAAATAAACTAAGAGTATTTAAAGATTATTAGCTAGTGGTCAACTAGATCAAGACTAAGTTTCAATGCAAACTATCATACCTTAGGAGCTATAAGCATAGGGATTGCAACCCAATGCATTTAATATCATCCCTATTCCCTTAGAGGAAAACCAATTAACTGACTCATTAACACCTATGATGGTAAACCTAACTCCCTTAGATGATATTGAGCTACAAGAATTCTCTATGAAGATCATACCATGTCCCTTTATCCTAGATAATATGACAAACATTTAGGTCTTTGAGGATGACCAATAGATCATCTAGTTCCTTAATGATAAGGAAATATTTGAGGCCCAAATTATAGATGATAAACATATAGATAACACTAAAAATAAGTTAGATAAACATGAGATCCTGTATATTTATGGGAACAAGTTCCAAAAGGGGATGATCTCATTAGAAATATCATTTGATGTGTTAGATCCCAATTTCTATTCCAAAATACCCAAGTTTGAAGACCAAAAGTGATGACTCATTAACCTCGGTCCTATAAAAAATCCCCAGATAGTTAATGTGGGTCTAGATTGGATAGACCATGATTATAGTAATTATGAAGGTTATTGTTGAGATATAAGGATGTGATTACCTAGGCCTATAGATACCTTAAGGTATTTAACCTAGAGTAATCACTCATTTTATCCCCTTGAAACCTAGCCAAAAACCCTTAAGGTAAAGATAAAGACTAGTGAACCCAATCCTGGAGCCCTTAATACATAAAGAAGTTCATAATTTGCTCTTTATAGGGACAATTTTTCTAGTTTTCCATTCCACCTAGGTGGCCAACTTGGTGCATGTGTGAAAGAATAATAAAGATATTTGCTTGTACATGGACTTTCAAAACTTGAATTAGACCTTGGATAAAGATAATTACCCATTGCCTTCCCTAGATGAGGTGGTCCAAATGGTGAGCGGGTCTTAAATAATGTCCTTTTTTTATGGCTTCTCAGGATATAACTAGGTCTTAGTCAACCTTGAAGACAAAACTAAGACTAATTTGACCACCAAGTGGGGCACATTTACTTATAAATGAATGTCCTTCAAGTTGATCAACATTGGGGCCACTTTTCTAAAGTGAAATGGACTTAAATTTTGAAGGACTGATAATTAAATATATAATAATCTACATGGATAACCTAACTATGTTTTTAAAATATATGTTAGATCATTTACACCACTTAGAAAGGGTATTTGAAATATTTAGAAGGTAAGGAATTTCCTTAAACCCAAAGAAGAGTGTGTTTAGTATCACTGAAAGTAAACTTATTGGTCACATTGTCACAAAATAATGTATTGCTATCAACCCTAAAAGAGAAAATGTGATTTTCAAACTACCTTTACCTAATAGTAAGAAGGAACTAAATTTTTTTTGGGGGAAATCACCTTTGTGCATAAATTTATTTCTAGATTTACTGAAATAGTGAAGCCCTTAAATGCAATGTTGAAATAGGATGCTAAATTGGAATGGCATGTAGAATCAAAGGAATTTTAGGATATTAAGGATGTTATTATGTAGGCCCCTATCCTCATCAACCTAGACTATATGCAATATTTCTATATCTATTCCTTTGCTTCAGATCACACCATTATTGTTTCCTTCACCCAAAGGTTAGGAAGAAGAAGAACACCCTAAGGATTTTATGAACACTAATCTTAAGGATGTTGATCTCTAATATTTTACCCTAGACAAGCATGCCTATACCCTAGTCAAGGTAGTGAATAAATTTAGACATTACATATTTTAAAACAAAGTACATACTATTGTCCTAGACCTAGCTATAAAATATATAATGTGGAAGAATGAGCTTGGAAAAATAAGAGTTTGATAAATGACAAATTTATAAGAGTATGACTTGTAAATCAAGATAGACAAACTAGATAGAGGACAAGACCTTACTTGGTTAATAATAGAGATAGACTCAAGAATTATAATACACCAAGTAGACAAAAAGGGGATAGTACAATCAAACTAGTACACCCCAATCATGCACTTTACACTCTATGTAAATTCATAATCGAGACTTAACCAAACACAAAGGAAGTCTATACAATATATGTTGAAGAAGGAAGTCTTCTTAAAATAGAACCATGAAGGGATCTACCTATGATGTGTATCATAAGAAGAATCTAAAGAGATAATAATAATTTTATTTAAAATATTAGGAGTTAGTCACCCAGAAGCAAATGACATAGCCCACAAAGTTCTTCAAGTAGGCTACTACTAACCCACATTATTCACAATGTTCACACCCATGTCCACTGTTGCCATCAATGTCAGACCTTTTCTAATAGAGAAACACATAAATTAATGTCATTATGTCCTATTATGGAGTCTACAAAATTCACATAATGGGGGTTGGATTTCAAGGGGGTCATCAACCCCAATTCATCAACTGGCCATAAGTTCATTCTTATAAGCATAAACTATTACACTAAGTGGTCTGAGGCTATTGCAACCAAAATAAGCACCACCACCAAAGTCATAAATTTCATTGAGAATACCATAACCACCCATTTTTGGGTCCCCATTTCTTTGGTATGTGATAATGGCCCTACCTTTTAATCTACATAATTTATAGAATGGTCTCATGATAATGCAATCACGTTAAAATTTTCATCTAATAACTACTCGTAAGGGAATGAATTGGTAAAGTCCACTAATAAAAATTAGATTGATGCCATCAAGAAATTAGTTGGATAAAATCCCCAAGAATGGCACTCATTTCTAAATTTCACCCTATGTTTAGATCATACTAGGTATAAGTAATCCCTCAAAATCTCTCCATTATTTCTAGTTTATGGATTGGAACCAATCATTCCAGTCATGTTTAGGTTTCCATCTTAAAACTTCATGAAATAATTCATGGAACTAGATGATAAGGTGAATTCCATACTCCTAAACCTAATTCAATTAGAGGAAGCCTAGGATGAAGCTTAGTTAAACTTTAGTAAACACAAAGATATATTCAAAAGGTGGTTCGATAAGATGGAAAAGATCAAGACCTTGAGAATCTTTGACTTGGTCCTAATGTGAGACAAAGATCATAAAAATAAATGCCAACATTCAAAATTTGATCCCCTCTAATACCAAATAGATAAAATCCTAGGCTAGAACACCTTCTATATCAAATATCTCAAAGGTAATGAGTTACTAATTATAGTAAATGGGTAGTTCCTAAAGCACTATTTCTTGGTTGTCCCTTCTAGTGTAGTTTATGAGTAATCCATGCAGAGGTGGTAATATATATATATATATATATATATATATATTAGATAGGTTTTATTTTTGTTGTGTTTTTGCTTTTTCTATGTGATTTTATTTTATTTTATGTTTTTTCCCTCTACCTCCCTCTTTATTTTTTGAAGTTCCTCTAACACCTGGCCTAGTTAGTAGCTACTCCAAGTGAAGGCCAAAGCCTAGAAGGATTTTTTAGGAGTAGTAAGACCCAAGTTAAAACCTTCAATCTAAGAAATTTTAGGATGGTACTTGAAGCTTTTTACATTCTAAATTTGAGAGGCCAATGATTGTAAAAGAAATAGGTGGATTTTATAATAGCCTTCATCCTAATATAGCTACCAAACTTCACTTAATATAATGTCTCAATAAAATACTAGATTATTTGAGATAATCAAAGATTGGATATGTATTCAAAACTTCCTCATAATCCATTCACCTTTGGCTTATTCTTGAACCCTCAATGGATAAGGCTAATAAATGATAATGTTTTCACAAGGAAGCTTGATAAAGAATAAGGAAAGCATGTAAAATCTAAATTTTGAGTCTACCTCGAAAGGGCTATAGAGGAAATCTCCACTACAATATTTTTGGATTAGCTAGTAATGGAGCAAGGCCATGAATGGGACCAGAGGTATATATAGACACTCATCTAGAAGTAGATCAATTCCCCAACCATCTCCCCTCCAAGACATCAATTCCCTAGTTGAAGCTTGATAACCATTCTAGCCTCTATTGCTCGAATAAAATCTAGGGTCGAATGGAAAATGAAAATCACTTATTACACACACTAGTGGATGTATTTAAGGTGAAAACTTAGTATTAAACTTACTATTATAAGACTTTAGTGCCTCATATTTTATGTTATGAATAAATATCCCTTTTATGATCTGTGTGTTGAGCAAGAAAAAGAGAATAAACTACTTGGGTTATAAGTTTTTGTCATCAATTTCCTTGTATAAGTCACCATTTATTATGTCCAACATGGCCCCTTTTATTCAAAAAGTGGATGCCTATGAAAATAATGTGAACTAGAGCATCAAGATTATTTTTTTTGTTCTTATATTTTTTTCCTGAGATCAAAAATTTGGAATAAATGTCACCCTAATTTCCCCAAATAGAAACATGCCCCATTTATTTTTTATAACTGAGGTATACTATATCTTTAGTGAATTATAATTCTAACATTATAGGTCTACTTTTGATGGAAATTCTCAAAGTCTCATTCCTTTCCCATAGCCACAAACCCATCACCCTCCATGACAAATTGAAGTATTAATAAGGGACAAGTAAGTATCAAAGACATTGTGTATCTTTTCAATCTTACTTAGACTTTTTTGTGGAATTTACAAAGGAAGGATCCCAACTAAATGAGAAGGTGCCACATCACTTGGTGTCAAAATGACTAGTCCCCAAACTTATCAGAGATGTTAGAGCTTGAGAGAGCCTAGCTGAATGAGAAGGTTCGACATCTCTTAAGTGTCAAAGTGACTAATCCCTAGACCTATTAGAGATGTTAAAGCCCAAGATAGCCCAACCAAGTGATAAGGGGTCATATTTTCCAATTTTTAGAGAGGCTAGTCCTTAGACATGTTAGAGATGTCAAAGCCTAAGAGATTCCAACCAAATGAGAAGGCTCCATGTCACCCCAATATCATATCAACTAGCTCCTAGATCTATTAGAGATGTTAGATCTTAGGATATCCCCATTGAATTAGAAGATGTCACATCACCCAAGTGTCAAAGTATCCAATCCTTAGACCTATCAAAGATGTAAAAACCTAAGAGATCCTAGCTAAATGAGAAGGTGCCACATCACCTAGTGTTATAATGGCTAGTCCTTAGACTTGTTAGATATGTCAGAGCCCAAGAGGACCTGGTTGAATGAGAAGGCACCATGTCACCTAACTATCATAATTGACAATCCCCATACCTATTATATATGTTAGAGCTAAATAAATGAGAAGACACCACATCACCCAAGTGTTAGAGTGGCCAATCCTTGGACTTGTCAGAGATGTTAGTGTATACACATAATATTTTCAACCTTTATCGATTACTAGTGTTTTCTATCTTGTAAGAACCCATTGAGTCTAAATATCTCTAAGTACACATCTTAAGGGTTGAATTAGGAAAGGGGTGGGTAGACCATTGGTGCTTCATAGGATTTTTATTCCCTTTTAAACTTGATATCTATGCACTTGTCCCCTAAAAACCATTCCCCTAATATTTACCTTTTATTTTTCACAATCCTCTAGTCATTTACCACATTTTTTATCCATTCCCCTAACCTAAACCCCTTTTTATCATTTTACATAACTATGTCATCCATATCAACCCTGTATTGTTATTTACAATAGCTTACTAAGAACTAAGTTAGCCATGGCTGACATAGTTCATTACCTAGTATGTTTTTTTTATCAATTACAATACTAGGTTGATCGGGTCAACCTTCTCAACCAAATTTTTTATAAGGGTTTAGGGTTAGATCTTCCTATATAAAAACATACATTTCACCATTCTTAGAGAGATAACAAGAGTTATTATCCATTTATGATTCTTTACAATATGCTCTTCTACCATTCTACTTGAAGAACCTTAGTTTAGGGTTTTTACTTGGAGAAAAATCTATTCTTGTGAAGAAGTCTTTGATGTTTTGGCCTTTCTTAGTGATCCTCTCAAACCATAATAACCTTTCAAAAAAAACCTTTGTCCAACGTAGAGATTTAATCTCGATGGGTTTATCTTCTAGGCAAGTATCTCTAACTTTGTTCCCCTCTTTAGTATAAATAAGTAGCATAAGTAATGGATTTTTAATAATATTGCTCTCTCCATGTATTAGAGTCTTACTTATAAATATCTTAAATATGATTCTCTTATACATGTTTACTTTTATTTTTATTAATCCCCATGTTGTACCACAAGCTTTAGTGAGCACTAGATTACACTTTTACTTTACTTGTTATTAGTTTAGTGCATATGAAAGCATAGGACCTAGTTATAATTATTATGTAGTTTTTCTTGCTTAGAGGATTTGAAATCCTCCCTAGTGATATTATTATGGTAAGAGATCCTCTAATTAGGTCTAGTATATCCATATTAGTCATGACCCTGATTATCTAATGTATCCCTAATTATAAGTGTAAGTAGGACCTATCTTCTCCAAGCTAGGATTAATTTTTAGAATCTATTGCATTTCCAATTGCATAAATTTTAGTGAACCTAATGTGAATCTAACCATTGAAATTTTTATTTCACTCTTTTCCTTCATATCATTTTATTATTTTTCTATATTTGTGATACTAGGTCTACTAGGCCAGTATAGTTCTAACTTCTATGCACAATTTAACCCACAATCATATCAAAATGACTATTCTTTCTATATAAGTATTCATCAAATATAGGTTACTAGATTAAATAGGTCAACATAGTATTCTTATTCAGTTCTAGATAACAAAATAAGTTAACTTAGTCTTTCAGTCATCATCTAGATAACAAACTAAGTTGACCAAGTTAATTTAGTCATCTTAACAGGGTTTAGTAAATAGGGTTTCACAAAACTAGGTCAAACTATTCAACTTAGTTTTTATAAATTGGAAGCAACATTCAAGGCATTAAAATAAAAAAAATCAATCCTAATCATCTTACAACCCACCAAGGTTCCTCTTTTAATTTAGTACTTCATTATAATTTTATTTTATGTAAGTTTACAGTCTTCAAAAATGCAATCCTACAACAAACTAAGTCAACCTAGTTGACTTAGTTTTGTATCCTATCTTCTATCTTAAAGACTAAGTCAATTTGGTCAACTTATTTATTAAATACTTACTTCTATAGAATAGTAGTGACCTAGTCAACTCTATTCTATAATGTTTATATACAGTTTCATTTGAACTAACTTTGTATCATTTTTAATTTAGAAGTTAACAACTATATGCTAGTAATTAATTCACACTTTTATTTTCAATTATTTGTATGATTAGAGTAGTTCACACAGTCTAATTAGGTGGTTTTTAAACTCACCAATTAGTTACACTATTTTTAATTTTTTTACAAACCATTGAATCACACAATATTTAAAATGCATTTAACATTTGTCTTCCTAAGGCCTACCTACTTGGATTTCATCACCAAGGGGGAAGCTGATTTGGTTTTCTAGCCAAGTATAAACACATGGTTAATGGTATATATTGGAAAAGCAACTGACACCATTATCATTATGGTATTGTGAAGTGAGAGGGTAGGCTCTAATACCAATCCAATACCATTGACAATATAGATCCCTTTTGGCCTAAACATCCTAAACCCATCAATAGATTAATTTCTAGTTCCCTATTTTCAACCAAATTCCCTATCACACTTAAAATAGCACTTCATAATAATTTAAAAACACCCAAGATGATCACTTAGTTATAATTTAATTTTTACTTGACTACTTTCTCTCTTATTATTATGTGTTATATTACAAAAACTTGCATTGGCTAGTGTTGGTGCAAGGTTTTGTGCTATGTGCCAATTATATCATTCTCATTGATAAATTTTTTTATGTTTTTGCTTATATTTATTTCTTTAATTACATTACAAAAAATTTCCCTATTTTTATCACACTATCATTCTATTCAACACAGTCTCTTACAGGCTATATTTTTCCCTAACTACCTAGTACTCCTTTCTACCAATCAGGTTATAGTACTAGTTTAACCTAGTAAAATCTATATCTTTATCAAGATATCTTTCTATTTATTTATATTACTAAGTCAACTTGGTCAACTTTATAATCTTGTGCCTTATGTGCAATAGTAATAGGTCAACCCAGTCGACCTTGTATCTAATTACTGACCTTGCTCTCCTATCTAGATGACTTAGTTATTTGATTCTCATTCCTTGGCATTCTATTCCTTTATCCAAATATCATAAAGTCCCCTATTATAATCTTATTGGACAAATTAAATCCATTTAGACACTATCTAGGTTATTATTTTCTCCCTATATTTACCTCACAATATAACCCTTATTCTTAGAGCACCTCTTCCCCTCCTTTATTTATGGATTTTAATATAGTTCAAATCACACCTTAAGATAAAGTAGGTAGATCTGATCCCTTTTTTATCTATAAAGATAATTCTCACCTTAAATATTTTCAACATAATGTGGGATTAATTTACACAATTCTATCAAACAATCCCATTGGTAATCCACCTTCCAACAACCCTCCCCTTAATACCAATTTGGGGATTTCTCTTATAAAAACCAACCCACTAATTGATATAACTTAGATTCTTACACAAGTCATAAAACAAATGAACATAATGAAAACTTATAACACCTCTCAAATGATGGAATTACAATGTCATTTGATCAATATGGATATTCAACCTCTGGTTCTCCATCCTCAATCCAATCCAAGTTTTATTCCTCCACCTCTTAGAGATGCCTCATAAAATGTTATTCATTAACCTATCATGAATAAAAAATGCTTCAAAACATCCAAAATGAGCCTTTATCTCATTTCATCATGTCTAGTTATATTGGTAATATATATCCAACTATGATGTATGATGGGACTAAAGACCTTGCATCCTTTCTCAAAGCATTTGGTAAAATTTATAAAGAGTGAATCCAAATTAATACTTTCATTGCTATATCAAATTTTGTTTTTTTAGTTTATAGATGAAGGTAAAACTAAAAGATGGGTAGAGGTTAGTAGAACCTAGATATGGTGTGTGCTCCATGATCAAAATGGTTATAGATATTCTTTTTTGGCTTGGGAAGATGACCTACAATAAGAAAGAACTAGAAAAGGGTTGGTTATCTAGGTAGATGGGTGGATTGAATAGCAAGCTATATCCAAGAAGTATGTGACTTCCATGGAGGTTGTCAATCCACCTTATAATACAAGTCAATATTGATAAAATATGTTGATAAGAAAGATATCATAACATAAGAGAAAGTACTTAATCAAAAGAAAGTAAATACTTTTCAAAATAAATGCTAGTTCTAATAAGATAACATTAAGGTAAATGATAAAATATTAAAGGGTAGGTTTAGTTTAAGGTTAGGTTGTTATTTATAATCTATGAGGTGGTAGAGGTCAATAAAATAAGGTTTTAGTTGAGGTTTGGGGTCGATTGATGCTTATTGGTTTGGTTCACATAATGACCATAATTGGTTAGGGTAACCATCAATTGTTAGAGGTAACTGTCAGTGGTTGTGTGACTATTAATAGTTTGATAATAGATCATCAATGGTTAAGGTGACTATCAATAGTTTGATAGTTGATCATCAGCGGTTAGGGTAACCATTAGTAGTTACTATTAATAGGTCTAGTTAAGGTAAAAGGTTAGATTATGAGTAAATTATAGATGGTTTGGTAGGTTGGTGGAGGTTAGTCACTAGTTCATAAGCTAGGGATAATGTTTGGAAGTAGGGTATTATTGAAATAGAATCAAATAAAATTAATAAATTAAGACAAATACTTGGCTTGTGGTGGGTGGTTGAAGAAGTCTTGGAGATGTCTGGACTAATTTCAGCAAAAATGATGACTAGTTGATTAGTGAAGTTTGAAGTGATTTTGGTATCACCTTAGGTTTATTTTACACCTACATATTCATTTTAAGAATGAAAATTTGTAAAATAAACTCTTACTAGTTGGTCCTGATGAGAAAGATTGTTGATAAAAAAATGATGTTATAGAATATTGATTTTTTGGAGATTTTAATAACCCCTATAGAAGATTGATTTTTTGGAGATCTTACCGACACCTTTATTTATCTTTCTCTCCTCTTTTTATAGGAAAAAGAGAGATATAAGTAGAAGATTACATAAGAGGTTTGGCTCCCTAAAGTTAATGTTCATGATTCACTAGTTTACTGCCTACATTCAATTTTTTATGCATTATCTTGCACATAGATCAAGTAAGTTTAGGTGGTGGGGACTTGACCATCGACAATCAATGTACCAACCATTAGTGGTCAATTTAATAGTTAATGTTCAATCTGACCATCAATAATTAGACCTAACCATCGGTGGTCAAGATGACTATCAATGGTCAAGGGTTAAAGGGATAAGTTTGGTTAAGCTGGTTTAGAATATGAGTTGGTCAAAGAGTGTTTCAACTTAGGTTTTTAGTCGAAAGGGTAAAAATGATAGGTTGGGCATCCAAGGGTATTTCAACATATATAACCATAGTGTGCAATTTTCTAATGTCTATATTTTACACCTTTTTATTATGTTATTTATATCAGTAAGCTACAAAACAAAAATAGATTTTGGGTTGGAGGTTTGGTTGCCGTGAGTATAGGAGGAAGTGTTCCCCCTCAAACTAGGAATCAATGAGGGAATTATAATTGAGTAAAAGTTTGGTGAGTGGTTATGTGGGTGAAAAGGTAAGTGATAAGGGTTGTAGGTGAGGTTAGGCATTAAGGTAAAAATATGCACACAAAATATGACTAAATGTGATAGTTTAGATCATGCATAGACTAGGTTACCTATGTTAGTTAAAATAAGTTCAATTTCAAAAGGACAAGTGATAGGGTAACTAAGCCCTATTATTGGAATAGCTGATCAAGTTACTCTATAAGTATCCTAGATAAGATTAATGTCTCATAGGTATCCAAGGTAGGAAGTGATCTTGAGAAGACATAAAATTGGTCAGGTGTACATACGGTAGTGCAAGTTCAAATGTTCCCCATGGAAAATTAATCAATGTGGTCAAAAAGACTAAGGCAAGATCATTGCAAAATATGTGAATAGTTTGGGTCAAAAATGGCTAACATCAAGGTAGATGTGGTTGAGTGGTTGGTTACTTGGTTAGAGAGGGTGTTATCCAATGGTTTATGGTTGGTTTATAAAGAATAGGTTCTCTCTAAAGTTTGGTTAGTATTTTTCAAATGGGTTCCCCTAATTTGATGTACTACTTGGTTAAGTTGGGTAAAATATTTGGTGGAGAATGGTAATCTCTAATGGTTGGGGTTGATGGAGAAGGTGTTCTCTAATAGTTCAAGGTTAAGGTAAGGTGGGTTGGTTAGAGGCATTCAAATGGGTTTCCCCAGTTTGGTGTACCACTTGGTTTGGTTTGGTTGAAGGTTTGTGGAGAAAAGTATTCTTCATAGGTTAAAGTTTTATAAAGAAAGGTAATCTCCAAAGTTTTGTGGAGAAAATGACTCCCTAATCATTGGGTGGTGTTTCAAATAGGTTTCCCCAATTTGATGTACCACTTGGCTTGGGTTTGGTAGGATAAGGGTAATCTCTAATGGTTTATAGTTAAGCTAATATAGGTTAGAGAAGGGTAATATCAAAGGTTGGGTTTTGGTTTGGTGGAAAAGGGTAATATCTAATGGGTTAGGTTGGTAGTTGGGTGGTGTTCAAATGGGTTACACCAATTTGACATACCACTTGGTTCAGGTTTGATGGAGAAGGTACTCTCCAATGGTTCATGGTTAAGGTAAGGTGGGTTGGTTTGTGGAAAAGGTGACTCTAAAAGGGTGGAAAAGGTGACTCCAAAATAGGTTCATTGATTGGTTAGTTTGATGGGTTAGTTTCAATGACTCAAAAGGGGGGAAGACACATCTTCCTAAGTGGTCAAGAAAGTATAATGAGGAAGCTAAATGTTTCAATTGAAAAATACCATGATGGTAAGATGGGTGGGCTTATGAACATAAACCCCTATCATGATTTTGATTTTTTGTTAGTTTAATGGTTAAGAAAAGTAGCTTGATCACATGGTGTCAAGTAAGCTCAAATATCCCATGATTTATGGAGAAAACAAGGGAGATTGATGATAGATAGGGTAACGTTATTATGGGGATGGCTTTTCCCTTCTTTAGGTGACCTAAGAACCATGATAGACAAGTCCATGTTGTATGCTAGGTGTATATTTCTCGATGTGGGAAGTCTATTGATGCTATTATGAAAGCTGATTCGAGATTTCTTGAGATTGATTGGTGTTTGATTTTGATATAGGGTCTATTATTTCTTAGTTTGATATGTTTGGGAAGCTATTCGATGTAGAAAGCTTTAAATTATTATTTTTTATAGAGTTGACTTAACCATCCTGTTAGGAACCCCTCCAAGGAAGCACAATTGATTAATTTTCTTATAAGCAATTAAACACGAAATTATACCAGAATGATTAAGTAACTAGAAACTTGAAACAACAAAGAATTTGAGAGACAATACACAATTTTGTATTAAATACTCTTAGAAGAAAATAAAATAAAGAAGATGCCACTTCTTCTTCCACCTCAAAGGCTTGCCACACCTCAAGACCTTCTTCCCTCTTTCTCTTGCTCAACCACAACCAACTCAACAACCTGAGTTGTTATCCCCTCCTTGAATGCTTCAGCTGATCTCCTTGACCTTACACCTTGTAGATCTCCTTGACCTTGCTTCCTTGCTTCAATGCTTTACTTGCCTTCTTAATTACAATACATGCCTCATGGGTCTTTAAATAGGATCCCATGCATACAAAAATTGATCTCTAATTAAAGTAATTAGACACGTAGCTCGAGACTATAATTAGCCCTTTAACATGCAAACACTCACTTCACTTAACTGATTGTTCGTCAACAACAATTTTGGAACCACCACAAGCGACTGACGTCGGTCCCTGTCAGTTACACTATCGACACCAGTACTTCAGGAACTTTAGCAACCTCTCCATGTCTACAACATTTGAAGCTTTTAGCTCCACAACCTAATAATCTCCCACTTGGAGATAAACAACTGCAACTGTACCTATACCTGTACACCATCTAGTTTCTTCCCTTGGCTTTGTATCCCTCTTCAAGATAACTCTTGAAGACCAACCACCACAAAACTTGTGATGCTATACCTATCATCCAAGTCCCCTGCCACATCTGAACTCTCTGACAACTCCCACTTGAGACAAAATCAACCTGTGATCTTCCATGTCTCTTATGCCAAAAGAATTTTGCTGCTCCCAAATTCTTCATGACATACCTCTGAACTAACTTTACCCTTAGCTTAGAAACTCCCTGTATATGTAACCCTACAACAAGCAACACAATACAGTAATAGGATAATGTAGCTAATATTATCCAACCTGGTAAAGATAAATACAATGGTCAAACCTCCATTGTCCTGCAGCCTACTTAAGACTATATGCCCTAGCCTTCTGTCTCACGTGTCCATCCACTCTCTTCTCTAACTTGGGAATCCATCCCTCATCCAGTGCTTTCTTCTAGCTGACAACTCCACCAACAAATACCTATTTGGTTCTTCTCCAAGGAGTCACACTCCTCATCCATGCTAAGCTCCCACTATTTCTGGATTCTACCTGCATTGTCTCTTCACATCTTCCTAGTTCTTGGCCATCAGTAAGTAATATAAAGAAGGTGAACAATGAATATGAGGTTCACTTACCCTTTCTGACCTCCATATGGGCATTTGAGACTCCTTGATAGCTTGCTATCCACCCAGCATCCGTTCTAGTGACCGATCTCGGCCATCTCCCAGTCTGCATCCGACCAATGTCAGTTCCCTGCACTAACCCTAACTGTCGATGTCATTTCCCTGGCTGACATTAGTGTCTCCTCTGCCAACGTCGGTTCTTGCCTGATCAATGTCAGACTTCTCCTACCCGACTCTACCGACCCTGCTGGTTTGCACATGACTGATGTTGGTATCTGCCTAACCGACGTCGGTTCTAAGTGACCGATGTCAGTGTCTGTGTATTCCTGTAAGTGATGAATTCTTTATCCATGAGCTCATCTTGGATCAAACCCCTATCCATACTACCCTGCTTAGAATTATTTAGCCCCTGTGACTGATTTCTATCCTTCATCTCCTCCATAAACACCAAGGCTTCCCTGTTCTTGTCAAAAGCATCAAATATCCTTTTCCTGCAATGAACTCGATCACTGCCCTCTGAATCTGAACTCATACCTTTTGAATCAAGAATGGCCATTCCCTTCTTATTCATGTGACCAAGCCTATTAAGCCACATCTTCGAATCTATAGCTGAAG
This sequence comes from Torreya grandis, assembly GCA_037957365.1. Classification (NCBI taxonomy): domain Eukaryota; kingdom Viridiplantae; phylum Streptophyta; class Pinopsida; order Cupressales; family Taxaceae; genus Torreya; species Torreya grandis. The sequence continues at coordinate 375,585 of JARHVA010006514.1, read as the reverse complement.
TAGATAAACCAGAAGTAGAATCAGTAATACAAGTAGATAGATAAAGAGTACCTACTTTCTTACCTCTTGCTAAAACAAGTGCACCCTTGGTAACCTTCCAAGAATCTGCTGTGAGGGTTACTATGCATCCCTCATCACCCAACCTTCCTATAGAAACCAAACTCTACTTCAGAATTGGGACATGCATAACCTCCTTCAACACCCATGTGTTGTCCATCTACAATTTCAGCTGCACTTCCCCTTTGCCAACTATTTGACAAGGCGTACCATCCCCTAAATAAAGCACTCCAAAGTCTCCCTGAACATACTCATGGAACAAATATTTGTTTGGGGATGCATGAAAAGAAGAACTAGAATCTAAAACCCATGATTCTATCTGACTATCCAAAGAAAGTATGAGAGCGTCATGTGCCACAATACCTGCATCCTTTGCTTCTTCATTACCTTCATGTTGATTTTCTTTATCCCTCAACCAACACTCTTTCTTTATGTGTCCTCTCTTTTCACAAAACCAGCAGGTGACACCTCTGGATTCAGATCTCCTTCCCACCTTTGACCTTGATTTCCCTTGCTTGACCTTCTCTCTTTGCCTTCCCTTACTTTCTACACTTAGAGCATTCCCTGATGATTCACCTGTATTTTTCTTGCGTATTTTTTCATTCAAGATTACACTCACAACATCATCAACTTTTAAGATTTTAGAAGCAGATGCAGAATTACTTACTGCCATAACCAAACTATCCCAACTTTTATGTAAAGAGCATAAAATTAAGAGAGCCTTTACGTCATCATCAAAAACAATATTGACTGAAGCTAACTGGTTTACCAAACCATGGAAATCACTAAGATGAGTATGTACCAATCCACATTCCTGCATTTGCAAAGTAAATAACTACTTCATAAGAAATACCTTATTTGAAGCTGAGGGTTTTTCATATAAATTTGCCAAAGATTTTATCAACTCTTCCATTGTCTTACACTGTGATAAGTTGGAAATAACAGATGATGCAAGGCTCAACCTTATGGAACCCAGAGCCTTCCAATCAAGAACGTTCCATTCTTCATCCTTCATATCTGTGGGCTTGCATGCAACCCCACCCAATGGTAAGTACAAATCCTTCTGATACAGATAATCCTCTATCTGCATCCTCCAATGTTGATAATTCTTGCCATTAAACTTCTCCATTTGTAGCTTACTTTCTTCTACCATTGCTATACTCCCACTCAAACAGAAACCCCTGTGAATGACTTGTAATCAAACAATAACCTACTTCCTGCAATTGTAGCTCTGATACCAACTATTAGGAACCCCTCCAAAGAAGCACAATTGATTACTTTTCTTATAAGAAATTAAACACGGAATTATACCAGAATGATTAAGTAACTAGAAACTTGAAACAACAAAGAATTTGAGAGACAATACACAATCTTGTATTAAATACTCTTAGAAGAAAATACAATAAAGAAGATGCCACTTCTTCTTCCACCTCAAAGGCTTGCCACACCTCAAGACCTTCTTTCCTCTCTCTCTTGCTCAACCACAACCAACTCAACAACCTGAGTTGTTATCCCCTCCTTGAATGCTTCAGCTGATCTCCTTGACCTTACACCTTGTAGATCTCCTTGACCTTGCTTCCTTGCTTCAATGCTTTACTTGCCTTCTTAATTACAATACATGCCTCATGGGTCTTTAAATAGGATCCCATGCATAAAAAAATAGATCTCTAATTACAATAATTAGACACATAGCTCGAGACTATAATTAGCCCTTTAACATGCAAACACTCACTTCACTTAACTGAATGTTCGTCAACAGCAGTTCTAGAACCACCACAGGCGACCAATGTCGGTCCCTGTCTGTCTAGTGCTGACCAACGTTGGCGGACTCCCTGCCGATGCCGGTTGCATTTTGCACTATATGTGACCGATGTCAGTTACACTGTCGATGCTGATACTTCTAGAAATTCAGCAACCTCTCCATGTCTACAACAATTGAAGCTTTTAGCTCCACAACCTAACACATCCTTCAAGAGAGTGGTTTAACTTCGGATTTGTTCATTTTTTATAGTCACCCTTCATGAAAACAATCTACCTTAAGTACAAGCAATTTTGATTATTTTGAGATAGTTGTACTTCAAGGTAGTAATCTGCCTATTAGAGATGTTGACCCAAGTGATAGTTTGGTATGCCAAATTGATTTATATGTTAGTTTAGACATGGACTATCTATATAGGCCTAAATTTTTCCTTTATGGAGGCAAATCCATAATATAAGGAGGTTGATGATGGGTAAATGAGGTGGTTTAAGTGATAATAACCATGGGAATCCATCCTAAAAGGAGTAAAAAATACCATGAAGATCATGCCATGGGTAGAGCCATGGTATCCATGCTTAAGATTAGGTTAAGTTTGTGATGGATAATCATATGATTTTATTTTTAATTGTTTGTCCTTAAAGATAAGGAGATGAATGTGATTGATAAAAAGGGATGAGATTAATTTAGACACAAGATGATAAGGAATATGGTTTAAACAAAGAGAAAGCATAAAAATGCAAAGAATTAAGGATTTGGCATGCCCCATATCTATACTTGCATAGATGGTTGATGTCAATCAAGAGAGTATATGTCCCCTAGTTACTTACTAAAACTTGATTAGACATGAAAAATATTTGGATTGATAAAAATGTGAGGTTGGTTAGGTGATAGTTTTGTGGAGAAGGGTAATCTCCAATGGTTGGGGGAGAAGATGACTCCCAAATAGGATGGGTGGTATCCAAATGGGTTGCCCTAATTTGGTATACCACTTGGTTTAGGTTGGTTTGATGGGAAATGTACTCTATAAAGGTTGGGGGAGAAGGTGACACCTAAATAGGTTGGTGGAGAAGGGTAATATCAAAAAATCATGAAAAAGGTTGCCCAAAATAACTAAGGTTAAAGTCACTTGGTTTATTGGTTGGTTAATGGAGAATGGTAATCTCCAATAGTTTCATGATTAAGGTAAGGTGGTTGGTTGGTGATTTCTTGAGTATCCAAGGTGGGATGTAATCTTGAGAAGGAACAAATGGTTGGTAAATTAGATAAGGGTGATCTCTAAAGGGTAGGTATGTTGGTGGAGAAGGTGACTCTAATCAATTTGGTTGGGTGAAGGAAAAAGGTAATCTCCAATAGTCTAGGGTTGGTTGGTTGATAGGTTGAGGCAAAAATTTTAAGGCTTAGTTTGGTTATTTGTTAAGGTATGGTTTGGGTTGATAAATGGTCAAAGCCATATGGAGGGAAAGTTACCCCACTTTGCTCTTTCCATATATGGTCAAAGATGGGAAAATGATCCCAAGCTGAGGTGTTAGTTAATAAGAGGGTTTAAGCGGGGTGAATATGACTTCATCCACCTCCCAAAAGGGGTTATTAGTTGTTAGTGGTTAGTAGGTCAAGTTTGTAGGTGGTGGTTCAAGTAGAATTTCCTTTATTACACCAAGGTTAAGAAAATGTTGTTGGACCTTATTTTGGTAGGTTAGGGTAGGTTTGACAAAATTAGCCCAAAATAAAGGTAGGTTAAAAAAGAGTGTCTGATTGTCCCAAGGAGGGAGCTTGGGTGAGGTAAGGGTAGGTTGGAAAGGTTTTTTTGATTTGATGGGTTGGTTTTGGTTTGGGTTGACAGTTGGTAAGGTTTATTTGATGGTTGGTAAGGTAGGGTTGATGGTAGATTCCAAAAAATTGGTAAGTTGAAGAGGTAGGTCAGTTGGTTCCACATGTGTGAGTGAAAAAGGTTGGTTGGTTAGTTCCATATGGGTAAGTAGAAGAAGTCAGTTGGTTGGTTTCACATGGGTAAGTGAAAGAGGTTGGTTGGTTGGTTCCACATGGATAAGTGGAAAAGGTAGGTTGGTTTCCTTGATTTTGATATCAAAGGAAAGTTGAGAAGGTTATATTTGGTTAATAAGTGGTTTGGTTAAGGGTTGGCTTATGGCTTCCTTATTTATAAGTTAACTAAGAATAAAATCTAATGGATGGACCTCGTTATGTTGCAGGCTTTGGTTATTAGTGTGAATAATAATGCATGAAAAAAGAGGTTCAATGATGGATTGATCTTGAGGTTGTGAGCTAATTGATTGGTTTGATGAAGTTGATGGTTTTATAGGTTTGGTTGAGGTAATAAGGTTGGTTGGTTGGTTTAATGTGTTGGGTATGCTTGATAATGTTTTTTGGGTTGATATGGTGGGTTTATTGGGTAAATTTGGTTGATAATTATTGGTTTTATTTGATAGAGTTGGTAAGGTTGTTAAGATGGGTTGGTTTGATATTTTGGGTAAGGTTGATAAGGTGGGTTGATAGTTGTTGGTTGGATGGCAAAGAAGATGGACTAAGTCCTTATGTTGATATAAAGAGAGCTACCATAAGGTGGATTGGGGTAGTTGATATGATGGTTGGGGTAGGTAACCCAAGGTTTGATGAGGTTGGTTATGAAAATTGTTAAGTTGGTGTTGATAGGTTGTTGGCTGGGTATGATGATGGTTAAATGGTCTTTGATAGGTTATTGGTTAGTTGTAGTTGAGATTTGATTGATGGTAGGTGAGGGATATTTAGTCATAGGTATCAAAAATAGATGACTCTACTTTGATTATCTAGTCCATTAAGATTGTAACTAGCTTAAGTGGTAGTTTAGAATTTGTTGGTTAGTTGTAGTTGAGGTTTGGTAGGTGATAGGTGGGGTTTGATTGAATTTATATAGATGAGGTAGGTTGGTTGTAGGTAAGGTTAGGTTGGTTGTAGGGTAGGTTAGGTTGGTTTTAGGTAAGGTTAGGAGAACAAGTGGATCATAATGCAAGGTATCACTTTAAGGTGAAATTATTGTTATCCAAGATCTTAGCAAAGTTTGGATCTCTAGGAGAAAATATGGGAGGGATCCCCATTAAACAATGCAATGGAATCAAAATGGTAAAGGGTAGATTTCTTAAAAATCAAACAAAAAGAAGACAAGAAAAATTCAAAGAAGTAAAACACACAATAAATTACATTACCTCTTAAGGTTTTTTTTAGTCTCTCTTGTGGCTTATGCCTTAAGTTAGAAAGAATATGTGAAGACTTGGTTTGTAGATCAGATACTAGAAAAGAAGTCTATGGTTGGTTTTAGGTTAGCTAAGGCTCTCAAAATATGTATTGAAAGTTAGTATGTGGCTTAGTATTGGGCCCTACCCCCTCACTTCACACACCATAGTGATAAGGGTGTTGTGTGCTTAGCCAAGATATACTAATTTTTAGAGTTTATACTCAACTAGAGAGTTGAGACTTGGTTTCTCCCCTTAGTAGTGAATTCTAAGTAAGATAGCTAAAGAGAAAAGGTTGACTGCTTGGAGATGAAACCCTAGTTGGGCCTCATGTCAGGTGTTAATATGTTTTCTTGATGTAAGTGGTTTGGTATGTTTGTGATAAAGAGGTGAAGCTACAATTGAATTACTTAATTTTAATTTAACTAAGTGAGCTAAACATGTAAGAAAACAATGTATGTAGTTAATTTTGTGCCCAAAATAAATTTTTATTTCATTGTATGAGCATAAAATAATGAAGAAAAGGGGGCTAGATGAAACTAAGTCCCACAGAGTATACCAAAAATGTCAAACCAAATTTTTCTTTTTTCATTTATAGAGGAAGGTAAAACTTAGATATGGTGTGCATTTTGTGATTTAGATGGTTGTAGATACTCTTCTTTGGCTTGGGAAGATAACTTGTAATAAGAGATAACTAGAAAAGGGTTGGTTAGTTAGGTAGATGGGTGGATTGCCTAGCAAGCTAGATCCAAGAAGTACATGAATTCCTTAGAGGATATCAATCCACCTTATAAGATAAGTCAATGTTGATAAGAAAGATATCATAACATAAGAGAAATTACTTAATAAAAATAATGTAAATACTTTTCAAAATAAATGTTAGTTCTAATAAGATAACATTAAGGTAAATTATAAACCATTAAAGGGTAGGTTTAGGTTAAGGTCAGGTTACTATTTCTTATCTGTGAGGTGATAGAGGTCAAGAAAATAGGGTTTTAGTTAAGGTTTGGGGTCAATTGATGCTTATTGGTTTGGTTTACATAGTGGTTATTGGTGGTTAGGGTGACCATTAGTGGTTAGAGGTAATTGTCGATGGTTGGGTGACTATCAACAATTTGATAGTCAATCGTCAATGGTTAGGGTGACTATTGGAAATTTGATAGTCGACTGTTGGTGGTCAAGGTGACTATCATTAATTACTATTGATAGGTATGGTTAAGGTAAAAGGTTGGATTATAGGTAAATTATAGATGGGTTGGAAAGTTGGTAGAGGTTAGTCACTAGTTGGTAGGCCATGGGTAATGTTTAGAAGTAGGGTATTGTTGAAATAGAAGAAAATCAAATAAATAAATGAATACAAATACTTGGCTTATGGTGGGTGGTTGAAGAAGTCTTAGATATGTCTAGAGTAATTTTGATAGAGTGAAGGTTGGTTCATTGGTGAATTTTGGGGTGATTTTGATAGCACCTCAAGTTTATGTTGCACCTATAGATTCACTAGAAGAATGGAAACATGTAAAATTAAATCTTACTAGTTGGTCCTAAGGAGAAAGATTGCTGATCAAAAAAGGATCCCATAGAAGATTGATTTTTTTGAGATTTTGTTGACCCCTATGGAAGATTGATTTTTTGGAGTTCTTGACCCCTTTCTTGATCCTACTCTCCTCTTTTTATAGGAAAAATAGAGATGGAAGTACAAGGTTACATAAGAGATTTGGCTACCTAAAGTTAATGTATGTGATGTTCTATCTTGCCACCTGCATTCAATTTTTGATGCATTATCTCACACATGGATCAAGTAAGTTCAGGTGGTGAGGACCTAACTATCAGTAGTAAGGGTATCAACTATTAGTGGTCAGGGTGACCATCAGTGGTTAGGGTGACCATCAGCAGTTAGGTTGACTATTGGTAGTTAGGATGACTGTCGACAGTTAAGGGTTACATGTTTGAAGGTCAAAAGGTTAAGTTTAGTCAAGGTGGGTTAGAATATGACTTAGTCAAAGAGTTCTTAGAATCAAGTTTATGATCAAAAGGGTGTGAATGGTAGGTTGGGAATCTAAGAGTATTTTGACATCTAGAACTGTAGTGTGTGGTTTTATAGTGTCTACATTTACCATAACTAAACTTCTAGTTAAAAACTTTACTATATATGTATTATAATGGTATAACCAACTTCCCCAATATTCCATTTGGAAACTTGAGGATTTAGTCAATCCTCTAGTTTAATATTTTCAACATAATGACCTTCTCAAAAGTTGCCTTAGCCATTTCATCAATGCTAAGTAAACTCCTACCAAATTAGCTCATGATTTTATCAAACAATGGAAATATCTAGCCCCTAAATTTGACCATAACATGACTGATGATAATCTTTTCAAACTCTTCATAACTTATTTAATTTCTTCCTTAAATATAAGGTTCAAACTTTTGTTCCTCAAACGCTTAATGAATATCTTGACCAATCCAAACATCAAGACTTCTTCATAAAATAATTCAAACCTAATACCAAATTCCTTAAAGGATATTTTCAAAATTCTACCAATGCCATCACTAGCAATACTCCTCAAACCAAACCAAGAGTTGCCAAAGCTGACAATCCCCAATCTTCTCACATACCACTAACTATGAATTAAATGAAATAATTATTACCTCCTAAACCCTTTACTTATCTTAATAATCCTCCTAAATGGTATGATCAAAATCAATTTTATTGGTTCTAAACTCTTCTAGTAACAAGGCTTTAGTTGAATCCCATTGAATGGGATGGTAATACCTCTCCATCTAAATGGGAAAGCTAAAAATCATAATGATGTTTGCATTCATGGACCAAATAAGAGCCACTCTACAAGCTGTCAAACTTATTGTGATTTCCTATTTTGGCCTTATTTGAATCCCACTTGAGGACTAAATCCCCCTCTTTAAAATCTCTTGTTATAGCTCTCTTGTTAAAGGATTTTTTGACTTGATATTGATGTGACTCTAGTGTCTTCATTATAAGGTCCCTTGTTTCTTCAATCTCCATGATATTTTCCATATTCACACTCATGGGTTCACTCTCCATCAACTCAAGCTGATGGGATAGCTCCAAGGTAGGTAACTCAAGGGAGATGGGTAACTTGGATTCTCTCCCATATATAAGGACAAATGGTGAGTTTTCAATGGCAACCTTGGGAGTCACTCTATCATCCCTTAAGGATGTCCTTAAATTCAAATTACACACACTTTAATTCTCTTCCATAGTCCTATTGATGATCCTTATCAAGTTTTTATTCATTGATTGTACAAGTCCATTACCTTGGGGGTAGTAATTAGAGGATGTACTAAGGTAGATGCCTAGTTGAAGTGCCCACTCGCTTATTTTCATGCCAATAAATACTAAGTAATTATATGAAATTATTGTTGCTCATACACCAAATTTAGTTACTATACTATCATATAAGTGTAAAACTACTATTTCATTAGCTTTTTTAGAGTAATTACTTCCACCCACCTAGTGAAGTAATAAGTAGTAGTGAGTACCCATTTGAGTCCTCTACTTTACTTAGAGGGGATGACAAATTTTACTTGCCTATAAAGAGAGCACACTTTTGAAACTTTTTCACCCATGCATATGCATCTTTGAAGAGGTTGGGCTAATAATAACCAGACCTCATCACTTTTACTATTGTAGTCCTTGGGACAAAATGGCCTCCTGAAAGCCCATCATGGAATTGCTCCAAGAGCCTAGTCACTTGGTCATCATCCATGCACCTAAAAATAAATCCATTAAGGTATTTTATAAATATAACCCCATTAACCAATGTATAAGGTATGGACTAAAGTCTAAAATACATTCTCTTTATCCTATCCATAATATAAGGATACTCACTTGTTATCAAGAACTGTGTCATATCCTGGAGCCATCTAGTGTGAAGTGGGGGTGCATATATTTATGAGTTTTGTGTAACAAATACAACCTATTTATCTTCATGAAGGTCAAAAAACATGTGCTCACATAAGCCTTTACCTCTCACTAGCTTAGTGAATTTTATTTATACATCATATTATATGACCCTTGTAATCCATACAACCCTCTTCTTGTTCAGGTCTTTGTTAAGAAGGAAGTCTCTCACTGTAGGATGAGACACCATAAGACATATTTTTCTATTGGAGAGTATTGGTATGAATTTTTTTAGGCTTATTACCACTGCAAGGACTTGATTATCTAAAAAACTATACCTTTATTCATATCCTTCAAGCCCTTAATTGAAAAATACAATTTGGTTGCTCAAGTCCTTCACCATTTTTTTGCATCAATATAGTTGATATATTGTCAATATTGGCAAAGGCATACAATATGAAATCTTTTAACAAAATAGGATTAATAAGTGTAGTTTCTTGGGAAATGGCTTATTTGATAACCTCAAACCCTACTTTGCCTTCTCTTATCTAAGTGAACACTTGATTATTATTAAACATACTAGTGATAGGTTTAAATTACTTTGAAAAAACTAGGTATAAATGTTATCGTGAATTTTGTCTTCCCAATGAAAATCTAAAGTCCCTTCTTATGATTAGGCAAGGCCAAGGCCAAGATTGCACTTATTTTATCAGGATCAATAGCTAGTCTTTATTTTGAGACAATTTGACCCAAGTGTTTTCCTTCATGAAAAATAAACACAGACTTCTTGGGATTTAATTAAATCCCATACTCTCTAAACCTTTCAAAGATCAACTTCATGTTGTCCAAGTGTTCACTAGCCTTCTTAGATAATTTTTTTAGGTCATACAGGTAGAAAAACACCATCTAATTTAGCAAACCTAGGAAATCCATGTCCATGGCTCTTTAAAAATTATCTCTACCATTTGAGAGGCCAAAAGTCATCTTTAGATAAGCATATGTGCCACACTTTATGGTGAAGGAAATCTTGTAATGGTCTTTTTCTCTTACCAACACTTGGTTGTACATTGAATACCCATCCAAAAGAGAGAAGTTTTCTAAACTAGCAACCATTTAAAGGACTTTATCCATGGATGTTAAGGGTTAATTGTCTTTCAAATAGACCTTATTCAATTTTCTAAAGTCCACACATAACCAGATCTCACCATTCTTCTTTCTCACAGGCACCAGGTTAGCTACCTATGAAGAGTGTTCAATGGGAAAAATGATATTGGACTCAATCAACTTGATAAATTCCTTCCTCATCAGCTATTCAATCTTTGATTTGATAGATTTTACTTCTACCTAAAAGGCTTAGCATTGGCCTCCAACTCTATGGTGTGTTGGGTTAGCTTGGGGTCAAAGCCTCTCAAATCACTGTAATCCCAAGCAAAGATGAATGAATATTCTTTACAAATTTCAATGAAAAAATGTTTTCCTACCTCATTTATCACTTTTACAAGATTTATAAACTTATCATTGCATATGAGGAATCTTTCATTGTTCTCTTCATGAGTAGACATCACTGCTTTATCTTTCCTCGTGTGATCTCCATAAAAAAGACCCTCAAGGGTGACCATTAATTTAGAAATTTTATTAGAATTTAGCTAAAAAATTTGGTCCTCATACTGATGCTGAATTTTACCTTTTTTCATTGAGGAAAACTCTTTTTATTACTAAAAGAAACACACAATATGCTTGTCACTATCAAAAACTTGCCAATGAGCCTCATTATCTATAACTGATGGTCTCACTACCACTTTGATATGTGGCTATAATTTTTACTTCTTCAACTTTCTTTGGATTTCAAACTAAGCCCTTATAGGTGACAACATATTAGCATGTTAATTTTTCTCTCTTGGCACTACTTAGATATTGAAGGCTTTAAAGTCTTCAAGTCTGTCCCACACTTTTTTCTTGTAGGACTTCATCAAGGGGTTATTAGTGGTGTTTTGACCTCTAACTTAATTTACTATCATCTCACTATACCCATATACCTATAAATTATTTATTCCCCTCTTGTTGGCCGATTGAAGACCATGGATAAGGCACTCATACTTACTTGCATTACAAGAGAAAATAAATTAGAACCTATAAGATGAAAATTAATTTGTCATTAGAGGGAGATATTAGCATTAAAATTACACATAATCCATGATTTTTCCTTGATCCATCAAATAATAGCTTCTTAAAACCACTAGTATCTTTTTGTGTCCTAGTGAAGAATGGCTGTAGACACCAAAACTATGTTACACACATGTGCGTAACTCCCTATGTTGAAAGCCCCTAATCCCTTTTTAATAATATAAATTAATCTCCCTAACTCAGAATTTTACCCCTCACACATTTAATTAATTTAAAATACTTAATTAAGTTAATTAAAAACCCCTATTGCCACCTTACTTGGCCACCTCACCCTATGACTAATTCTCCCCTGATGAGTCACCTCAAGATCTGGTCCCCTTATCCTAACTACCCAAGACTTATTCCCACTCCAAAACTAAATTCCTAAACAACTACTTCCTTCCTAACCTCTTATTTTTACCATTTTATAATGGGTGTCACACTTGGCATGCACAATAATAGAAAATAGGTCAAGAACAGAAAGGTTTACCTATTCTAGGGCCACCAACATTGATCAACCTATGTCCGATATTGGTGGGATACCTATCGACATCAGTTGGATTGCTAATGTCAAAAATATAAGCCAAAATCCAACCTATAGTTTAGGTCAATAGAAATTAATAAAATCAATTCTTACTCTCATTCAGGCTCTTGACATTCTATTTTCAACATCTAGGCTTATAATCACTCTGTGTAATTCAATCACCATCAACAATTGAGCTCTTGAGGACTAACAGCATCTCTTTGTTCTCTCTATTTAGGAATTTAGGTTCAAAATCCTAGATAAAAACCATCAACATGGCACTTATCATTTAGTGACCACCACAACTAACTATATCGCTGATATTGTAGGACATTTAAATATTTATTCTTCCATTTCTTTATATCTACCCTACACTGCTTTATGCACTTCTAACCGTACCCTCATGAGGGAGTTACAAAGATTATTTTCTTGTTTCCCCTTACATGCATACCAAACCTTTGACCAAACTTAACCAAGCCATAAAGTCCCTTTCCTAAGTCTGTCAACCTCTCTGACCTAATCCAAACCATTTCCCAGACATAAAAAAGCCTTCTACAACCTCCTGGATAATTATTTCCCTTATCGACATCGACATACTAACTGACATCAATCACCTCCCTACTGACCTTGACATCTTGACTGATATTGGTCACTATCCTACCAACATTGGTGACTATCAATTTCCTAACCTTTTCAAAACCTACCTACATAACTTCTAAAACACCAAAAAAACACCTCACCTACACCTTGCCACTCTCTGCTATGAATAAGTTGTTAAAAATGGAAATATTATCTCTCTTTACCTCTCTTTCAGTTATTTATTATTATTTTTCCTCTCAAAAGTGGACTTTCATCTCTAGGGAAGTTTCACACTTCCTAGAACAAGTGCATAGCTTGGTAGCCCACTCATTTATCTACTAACAAACATCCTGTGGTAGTGTTTTCTTATTTTTAGGTAGTCCTCCCTAGCTAAAGAGGATTACTCACAACATATACATATGACATGTAAACCAAATATGGGTTCATTCTAATCACTTATCCCCATCCTTCATTCTATTTTCCTTTAGACTTAAAATAGTCAAAAATTAGTGAAACATTTCTGGCATGCCCAGTGGGACCCTAGAGTTTTCCTTAGGTTAATTTCTTGTTTTAAACATTCATATAGGTGAATTATAGTGAAATTTCATTTTTTTCACTTCTTCCTTCTTCTGTTCTTTTCTTAAAAATTAAAAATCCAATATCTTATTTCCTTATTTAAAAGGCATTAAAACTAAAATCTTCTATCTTTTCTCCTTGTCTCTAAAAATAATTTATCATTTTATTTTAAAAATAAAAAATAAAATCCCTTCCTTACTTCCTCTTGCATGCACATTAGGATAGTGAACTTCATATTCTACTCTTATTTCCTCTTTATTTTCATTTGAATCTCAACATTTCATATTTGGGTTTAAAACTTACTACATTTCATAGTTTGTTTGTTGCATATTAACTCACCTAGTTAATTACAAGAATTTTAAATAAATCATAGTACACTTATGTTACACAACCAAATCATATTCACATAAACAAGAATCAACACTCACTTGAGAAAAGGCCCATCAATATTTTATCACTTGGTGGATCACCTTACCCTACCCGACTATCCTACTTGGATTTCACCACCAAGGGGAGAACCCACTATGTTCTCTAGTGGAGTATAATCTCTAGACAAAAGGTATATTTTGGCTAAGTGGCCTAGCTTGGCTCTAGGCTTATGAAGTGTAGAGAACAAGCTCTTATAACAAGCCACATACCTGGTCTAACACACATTCCCTCTTGAGCACCAAAACAAACCTGAAACCAGCTCTAGATTTTTTTCTAGTGCCTTTGATAACCAAATTCTATTCTCACTATCTAATTAAGGCATAAGCCAACACAAGACAAATTAATATCTAGCACTTAATAGTTGTTGGTTGCATGTTATTTTTATCCTTTTTAATTGCCTTCTATATTTTTGAGTTGGTAAGGATGATTTTCTATTGATTCACAAAATTAATACTCTTTTTAAAGCTTAATTTGTATAACCTATTATCTCAAATTTTTTGAGTGTTATTCCTTCTTACACAAACCTTTCACATCCACTATTTTACCTATTTTCAACTTCTAATTTTTTGAAACATCAGATCTTCCATTTCTTAGGATTTTATAGTGATCATTATAAAATCCTAAGAAATGGAAGATCTGATGTTAACATTACTTATATTAACATTAATAAATAAATGGAAGATTTTATATTGGTAGACTTTACCTACTGACATTGAGTATTCCACTAATGTCGATGAAATGTTTCTATTGACATTGGTCATATTTACTAATGTCAGTGACTGTGTAGTTTCATTTTCCCCTTAAATAACCCTTTTTATTACACTCAAACCTAGTTTTCTTTATTTTGTTTCAAATATAGATTAGTAAGACTATTTAAACCACCTCTTACATGGTATTGACATGAGCTCAAGCTAAAATTATTATTGATTATGCAAGCTAGCAACCACTCCCACCTTCCCCTTTTACTTCTAATTATATCATGGAGCATACTTTAGATATAGAACATACTCCAATCCCTAACCAAATTCTCATTATGCCTAAGGGAGATCAAGATTTTTCTAAATTTCTTGATCACAATGTGGCATCCCTTCAGCATTACCTTGCTATGAGCTAAACTCATAATTCTACGGGTGACCCAATCTATGGTATGCCAACCTCTTTGATGGATAAAACCTTAGTTTTAGTTGCATCCACTATTTTTCCCATGGTTACCCAAACCACTACTTCAACAAGTAACCCAACTATAAACAATGTCCAAAATGTGGCATCTCCAATTGCCCAACCCACCTAAACACTGGTGTAACTTCCCTACTTTCACAACCATAACTAATTCAGCCAAGTCACACCCCATTCCAAAATTTAGTTGTACCTATTCCATCTACCCTCATGCCTATAATTACCTAAGTTAAAACTCACCCTTCATCTATTGTAACCATGCCAATAATCTAACCTGTAGTAACAACAACCAACCAAAGCATAGTCTCCAACCTAATGGGACAATTCCCTTTTCTTTCCACACCTTAGCCTATGACTCATTATTCTTATATTTCCCTAAAACAACCTTAGAAAGCTATGTCATACACTTCCTCTACTTCATATCAGCTTCCCTATAACTTAGGATGAATCCCTCAAACTAATCCCCCTCTAGAACTCATTAAGATACTAATGGACAAGATGTCTAACTTAGAGACATCCATTTCTAGTTAAGAGAATGTATTATCTTATGATCAGATATGCAATGAACCAATCCACCCTTCTATGCCTATTCTCCCTTATCCAAGCCAATGGGAACTCCCTAAATTTACTCATTTTTAGAGTAAAGAGGACCCACAACAACACTTGTGAGCATTTAGACATGCTTATTATTTAATAGGACATGATGATGCATTACTACTTCACACTTTCCCTGTGTCTCTTTTAGGTGCTACCTTGGATTGGTATAGCTCTATACCTCAACACTCTCTTTTCTCATTTACCCAACTTGCACAAATATTCCTAGACCATTTCTCTATTAACATTTCTAAGAAGGTTTCTATAACAGACCTGTATTCTATCAGATAATTTGATGATGAGTCTGTTACTAATTTTGTCACTCATTAGAGAAGTTTGATCAATCAAATCTCCTTCTCTTTACCCCAACTAGAGCTTATTGATATTTTCTCAAGGGCATGTGCTAAGTACATCTCATCCACACTTTAGGTATAAACATTCCACACATTTGATGAAGCTTTTACAATGGCACAAAAAATTGAGGTTCATGTTATTGATGAAGGTAAAGTCAAGTTGTGCAGTAAGAATCCTAATACTAAGACAAATGGCTCCTCCTCCTCTAAAACCTCTCCCTCTAACCAAAAGGCTAAAGGCTCTACTGATGCGATGGTCATTAAGTCAGCCTCTTCCATAACCACAAACCAATCAAATACTTCAACTTCTCAAAATTTGACCAAGAAATTATAATAGTATGAACAAAGACAATATACTCCCATTGGGGAATCATAGACACCCATTTTGGAGAAATTATTATAGCAAGATATCATAGCCCTTCCTCATATTAAACCTCCTATACATTTTGACCCTTCCCATCCTATCCCAAATTGGTATAAGGAAGATGAGTTTTATAGTTATCATTAGGTTAAATGTCATAGCTCTAATGCTTAAGAACATTATTCAAGATATGCTTGATATAGGTGAACTTATCTTGGATAATCCTAATGCACCTCCCAATCAAAGTATGGATGCATTCAAATACCCCTTTCCTAACCACTCACTAAACCAAAATATTATCTAGTCCACAACTAACTCAGATGATCATAATATCCATATGGTTAATATGGTCTTTCCTTTATCTTTAGTTCAACTTACCCCTCAATAGGAGACACGTATTTCATCAACTCTTTCCCCACATGCAATAACATCTATTTTTACCCTTCTTCCTCCTCAATTATAATAACCTATTTCACTCATTCTACTACCTCAAGAGGAAGAGCATCTTTTTCCACTTGAGGAGCCTGTAATCCCAATTCTATTTGTACCAATATTACCTATCCTCTTACCACTTGAAGACCACACCCTACCTATTCTTAAACCACATGTTGAAGGGAACATCGTTCTTTAATTATAACCTCTTGAGGAACCTTCTTCCCCTATTTCTCCTCCACCTATAGAGAGTGGTACCCCACCCACTTCACCTTTGTACCTAGAAGAGTCCATATCATCTACTTCCATAATAGATGAGAGACCTATTGTGCCTACTCCAATTACACCACTCTTACTCCTCCTTTTACCTATGGAGGATCATAATTTACCCATAACTCACCCACATGTTGAAGGGAACATCATTCCTACATTATACCCTCTTGAGTAACCTACTTCACCTACCTCCCCTCCACCCATAGCAGAGTAAGTCTTTTCTCATGTCTCTATCGAAGAAGACCTTGTTGTGGTTATTTATCATATTTGTCCTGAAGTAGTAGAAACCAAAAATTTCCCTCTTTCCCAAACACCATATATTTATAAAGATTCAAACTTAAGGCCTATGTTAACTTCATCAAAACCCTTCTCATGTTTGGTAAAAAGTCTATAATTTCTTGACTCTACGAAGCTTGACCATGCGACATTTTAGGACCAGCTTAAAATTCCATATATAACACAATGAATGTTGACCTTTACTACCAATCCCCACACTACCATTTACCCTAAGGTATTTGATAAATCTAGAGAGTCTTCATCAAAAGCATAAAAATTTTAGCCATCTATGTCAAAACCCTCATCCTCATATTCTAGCAGATCAGGCCCTTAAGTGTATGCCCTATTTCTAATTTAATTCATCCACAGGTAGAATTAGATTTGAATCCTCAACCACATGTTGGAGTTTCTCACCCTAGAACATACAAGAATTTTAATCCTTCTAAACCTCAACAATCCCTTATTTAACCCTCAAATTTACCATCTATTTTGGGGCTGCATCCTTCTACTTTAGTTGGAATATCGTATAACCAAGCCAAACAAAAGTTTAAGCTACCTACACTCCTACATTTTCCATCTGGTAGACCTCTCACATCTAACACTAAAAAAGTGATAGAAAAACATGTAACTCCATCATCTCTAAACAAGACACCACATAAAATTACCTTTCCTACACCGAAACAAAAGTTGTCAACTTCTATTAGTACAACAAATGTGAGCCCACTTGTAGGCTCCAAAAGCTTTTTCTTATGTCATTTACTAAAATCTTCAATGATAACTCTTCATCCCATTAAGCCTTATAGTCCTCTTATAATGAAACCATCTTGGTTTATGATACACAAGAGTGTTTATGTCATCATTCACTTGGACGTGATACTAAGAATTGTAAAACTCTCACAATGGTTATTCAACAACACTTTGATGTTGACACTCTTTTCGATGACACTAATGTTAACCTTCCTATTATTCCACCTTTGAAATATAATATACTTCTTATTATTCTACCAAAATTTAAATCCAAAGATGTCATCATAATCCGTTTACTACCTCCTTTGCCAACTTTTCAAATCAACACAATTAATGTGACCACAAGTTCACAAAACCAAAAGGATAAAGCTAACAAAAAAGTCACTACACCTTGGACCCATCCCTTCACCAAAGACACTCCCCCTAGTAACCCTAATATTTCCATCTTGGGTGTTCCTAAAATGACATCTTCAGATGTTATTCAAAGCTCAATGGTGAACTAACTTCACCAAAATCCTATGAAAATGTCTTTATATGAGTTAATCCAAAGCTCATCCAAAAACCTTCAAGATTTGATTAGTGCTTTGATGAGGTACAATCAAATGATCCCCAACCTCTTGCATCTTTATTCAACTCCCTTAATTTTGTCTCCTGGATTTGTTTTAGTAATTCAAAATTTCCACTTTAACACCCTAAAGATCAAGATTTTGCCCTTTTATTATTGCATATATTGATCAAACTCATATCAAAAGAGTTATGATCAATGGGGGAACTAGTATTAATATTATTTCCACCCATGCCTATAAATAACTAGCTCTTCTTGAAAATTACATGTCTCAAATTGATGCAATACTCCATTCTTTTAATGACACTATGACTACTATGGTGGGCACTATTGTCTTACATATTCATGTAGGTCCCTACACAATTTTTGAGCTATTCTATGTTTTGGAAGGAGAGTTTCAATATAAAATATTTCTTGGATGACCTTGGATATGTGCTTTGGTATGTGTACCCTTGACTTTGCACCACTGTGTCAAGTTTGAACATGATAGGCAAGTACATGTTATACCTGCTGACCCACATCCATTTAAAACATATAATATGACCTATAGTCCCAATGATGTTTTCATCCCATTAAAAACATTATCTTCCTCACATCATGCTTTTGAATATTCCACAAGCTCCACTCCTATAATTACATAGATATTGGCAACACAAACTCCTGACAAAGATCCCATAGAGGAGACCTTTCAACATTTGTCACTTGGTGAATATCATTTGTTGGCACTCGATATGTTATATACTCCACAAGAATATGGAAGGCTTCACATGCACCCAAATTATGATCCTTGTATTGGGATGGTCATCCCTTATGGCCCCCCTAAACTTTGAACTAATTTCACATATAGGGGAATTGATCAAGCTCCCACTATCAGCAATCCATCTTCTTTGCCACAACCATTTATCTATGACTTCTCTTTCCTAAGTAACCCTAGATTCACTCACACCTGTCTCTATAGGTGTGCCTACAAAGGATTTGGTTTGGGTCAATATGAACAAGGTGTCTTGTCATGTCCCCTTTCTAGTTGACATCTCTTAGAGCTGATGATTAGCCTATTATGCGACCCTCATAGGCTGATAGGATGGATAGAGGGTCATGATGGAGCTTGGCTTGGCTTTGACTAGCAGAATTTTTCCAGTTGGCTTTCATTCGAGATCTTTCAGACACCGTTTGCCTGAGCTCCTATTTTTTTAAGGGATTTTTGGCACTTAGCGAAGCACCCCTATTATGGTATGGTCATGTGCGGAATCACTCCCTTGTTCACCAGCTTCAGATGGTTCGAGAATCGGATATGTATTGAGGTAGATATTAATATTTGATCAATTTAATTAAATATTAATTATTTGATGTATTTTTTAATTATGAAACCCTATTTTTTAATTATGCAACCCTAATTAGGGAAAGCACACCTTTTTGAGGATATAAGGGTTTCTCATTAGAGGGGGTGCCATTCATTGATGTTGAAGACAATTTTTGCTAACTATTTTCTGAGAAGACTGAGCCAAGGGTTTCCAATATTCTATTTGCATTGGAAAACATGCACTCTTTAGTGTGTGAAATTTAGAGGTTATGAAATAACAGCTGATCTATTGCCAGGCAAGGAGATAATTTCACATAGAGATTATCATAGAGCTTCACAGGTATTTATTTCATCAGGGTTTTGATCTAAAAATCATCCAAATAAAGATTTTCAGTATTAGCATAATATTTATTGAGATTAGGCTTCCAGTATATAGGCCATACTATATTTACTATTGTTATACAAAATTTGAAGTGTGGCATCAGTAGAAGCACGCAGCAGTCATAGCCAGTAGAGAGTGTAGAGACTGACATTGGCTGACTCCCATACTGACATCAGTAGGGTAAACTGACCGCGGTAGTATTTCGACTGACCGCAGTAGTATTTCGACTGACCACGGTAGCATTTTAACCAACCGTAATAGTATTTTGACTGACCACGGTAGTATAACTAATGTCAGCGTATGTGTTTTTGAAACAATAATCAGAGAAAAGCTTATTTATTAGGTTTTTGAACAATAGTTTATATTATTTTTATATGCATGACAGAGACTTTATATTGTAATCATCTGGAAGAATAATAAGATCATTGATTAGCCAAATAAGAGATTATACTACTATTATTTATTATTTCAAATTTATCTTGCAAATTTGCATTTTTTTTGCTTCATACAAAAACACCAAAAAAATCAAAATATACAAAAACATCCAAAAAAATATTCAGTTTCAGAATTCAAAGAAATAGGGGTTTCTACAATGGTATTAGAGATTTGTCCTGCCATCCTGTTGGGTAGATTGGACATTAAATTAGCTAATTAATCATGGTTACTTCAAGTACTTAGAAATAGTGGGACAAGGATATGGATATGCTTAAACAAATTTTGAACAAGTTGGTTGAAAACCAGAGGAGGATGAATGAATTGCTTTCACATCCTATAACAGAAGACAAATTAGTACGGTATATGGATTCCATTTTTAAAGGGTCCACATCACAAAACAAGAAGGAAGAGGAGGTTGATTGGCTTTCTCATGAGCTAGAGGATACTTGTAATTCCTTGGTGTGTACTTAGTTGGATCTCCAAGATTCTAAGAGACATGTGGACGAGCTTTGTCTTGAGGTGAGTTCAGTTTAGGAGTTAGCACATGTGGCAGGGACTCAGCTTTCTTTTACAGTCAAGTCACATGTTGATGATGATATGAGTATGTCTAGCATTCACACTCTAGATTTAGAGGTTGTAGAAGAGTCCCAAGATCTTATTATTTCAAATGTCACCTAGGAGGATGCAGTGGAAAGTTTTGAGGACTTAGTTTCCTCGGCAGTTTCTTTCAGTACGAAGGAGTTGGACAGTGATGCTACAATTTTTGATACTCTGTATGTTGATATGAGCTTTGGAGTTGATTCATAAAGTATGGATGGTATTACTCTAGAGATCAATGATTTTGAGTCTACTCTTTTGGACAGTGCATCAGAGGAGGATTATAGGAGATAATCTAGCCAGCGCAATCATGTGTCTAGTCAGCTAAGAGTTAGTGAGTGAGACATTGCTATCACTTGCATGCATTTCGATGCTGCTCATCAGTTATTAGCAGTTTATGGGTGGGGTTCTCCTACTAGTGATGAGCAGGGAGGCAATTATTTTTCCTTGACAAAGATCCACTCTTTATGGGAGGCTATCTAGATTTTGAGATAGGATTATATGCAGTTGGTAGCCGATAGAGATTATCTTAGGGAGTGGGGTAGTACAGTAAACGATGTATTATTGGTCAAGGAAGATAAGGTGAGTGAGATTACTCAGTAGCTTGGGGTGACTTCTGAGATTCTTGAGAGTACATAGTTGGCTTTTAAGGAGTCATAGTTTCATTTGGTTGAGGTGACCATGGAGTTAGAGTGACTTCAGTCATTACCAGAGTCCGTACAGTCACAAGGTGTGGTATCTAGTGACCCAAGGATGTCCATAGTCGAGATTCTTAGAGATAGTGGGGATGAGCATATATCTATCCTCGATGCTAGTATTGGCTTATCTGGTTCATTTCCATTGAAGTTAGATTTAGTTGAGTTGGGTGCTACAATTAAGCATGGTAGTCAACCTAATATGGTGATGGTCTCTACTACTGATGGCATAGGGACTAATGAGGTTGTATCAGGGATCAGTTATGATATTGGTGAGCCAGTAGTTGGTTTGGTTCTTGTTTGTGATACTACTCCTTTGGAGGTGTCTTCAGAGGTAGTAGTTGGTTCATGCTTCGTTAGTGATCAGTTGTAGTTAGTTTCTTCTAGATTGCAGTCTAAGCCACTGATTGAGAGTGGCACTTTTTATCGACATTACACTATAATTGCTTGTCATCAGTTATGGGATGGTTTGATGCCATGACATGAGAGTTTTGATAGACATGGCATGGTGATAGGTGATAGGGTTGACAGTTTGTTGGTGCATGACTTAGAGCAGAAGTTGATAGCAAGTAGATTTGGTTTGTGTTATTGCTATCTAGCATGTGATGTCTCTTCATTATCAACGATGCATAGGAGTTTGGATGATGAGATCATGGCTGGTGATCTATAGAGATATGTTGATTATAGTAGAGGTATAGTGTGTGGATTCTCTACACTTGATGTAGTTCCATTTGGGAGTTGTTGCAGAGTGGGAGTGTGCTTTTTGCATAGCATGGTGGAATGTGTATATGGTATTTGTGACTTTGGAGTTTGGTTGAGTTGTATTCTCTAGTTTGATTATGGATTCCTCTTGGTTATATTTTAGAGGATATTTTAGGAGCTTGCGTTGATTGATAGTAGTATGGATCATGACTACATTTGGGATCCAGGTGGATCGATTGGTTTATTATTCAGTGACTGCTTGGGGATAATCAATTTTAGGACGGGTAAATTGTCATGTCCCCTTTCCAGTTGACATCTCTTAGAGCTGATGATTAGCCTATTATGTGACCCTCATAGGCTGATAAGATGGATAGAGGGTCATGATGGAGCTTGGCTTGGCTTTGACTAGCAAAATTTTTCTAGTTGGCTTTCATTCGAGCTCTTTCAAACACCATTTGCCTAAGCTCCTATTTTTTTTAGGGATTTTTGGCACTTAGTGGAGCACCCCTATTATGGTATGGTCATGTGCGAAATCACTCCCTTGTTCACCAGCTTCAGACGGTTTGAGAATTAGATATGTATTGAGGGAGATATTAATATTTGATCAATTTAATTAAATATTAATTATTTGATGTATTTTTTAATTATGAAACCCTAATTTTTAATTATGCAACCCTAATTAGGGCAAGCACAACTTTTTGAGGATATAAGGGTTTCTCATTGGAAGGGGTGCCATTCATTGATGTTGAAGACAATTTTTGGTTACTATTTTCTGAGAAGACTGAGCCAAGGGTTTCTAGTATTCTATTTGCATTAGAGAACATGCACTCTTCAGTGTGTGCAATTCAGAGGTTGTGAAATAATAGTTGATCTATTTCTAGTCAGGGAGATAATTTCACATAGAGATTATCACAGAGCTTCATAGGTATTTATTTCATCAAGGTTTTGATCCAAAAATTGTCCAAATAAAGATTTTCAATATGAGTGCAATATTTATTGAGATCAAGCTTCCAACATAAAGGCCATACTATATTTACTATTATTGTATAGAATTAAAAGTGCACCATCAGCAGAAGTGTGAAGTAGTCATAGCCAGCAAAGAGCATAGAGACTGACATTGGCCGACTCCCATACCGACATCGATAGGGTAAATCGACTGCAGTAGTATTATGATCAACCACGATAGTATTTCGACCAACCGCAGTATTATTCTAATCAACCATGGTAGTATTTTGATCGACTACAGTAGTATAACTGATGTCAGTGACTATGGTTTTGAAACAATAACCAGAGAAAATCTTATTTATCAAATTTTTGAACAATAGCTTATATTATTTTTATATGCATGACAGAGACTTTATATTGTAATCATCTAGAAGAATAATAAGATCATTGATTAGCCAAATAAGAGATTATACTGCTATTTATTATTTCAAATTTATCTTACAAATTTGCATTCTTTTTTTTATTTCATACAAAAACACCAAAAAAATCAAAATATACAAAAACATCCAAAAAAATATTTATTTTCATAATTCAGAGAAACAGAGGTTTCTACATGTCCACACACCTATTGAATATCCTACTAGAAACACCATTGAAAATACCCAAAAAGAGGCATGGGGAGGGATATAATGAACCAAATAAACTCACTAAAACCTCCCATGAACCAATGCTTGAAGAACTAATATCTCCTTCTCCACCTTCTTTTCCACCATCACCTATAGAATTAGAGGTATCTATACCTCCTAATTTTTTTTCAATAAATGCCATCCATTTAGGGCCTCTCACATATCTTTAGGGTATGGAAATAAGGTCCATTCCTATCATTGATCTTTAAATAATTGATGAAGATTTTCCCACTATTAACACTCTCCAATGTCAAGATGATGATGATGCAATTCTCACCTACATGGGTGTAAATGATTTTTATATCCAATGATCACTCCCATTTGAAACCCAAGCTATGTTAGATGAATCAACCATCAACATCAGCCTACCCTCCCATGATAACCCTTGTGTCCTCAAGATTGGCCAATCTTTAAATTCCTCTAAGCAATCTGATTATGTCACGTTTCTTAATGGCCATAGTAAAGACTTCACTTGGTCTTATAATGACATGCTTGGTATTAACCCCTTTATTATCACCCATAATATTTTCACCAATAGAGATGATAAACCCATTAAGTAGAAACTTCACAAAATACATCCTTGTATCACTCTCCTTATCAAAGAAGAAATCTATCACCTCCTTTCTATTAACTTTATCCAAACCATCGACTACCCATAATGGATTTCTAATATTTTTCCTATCACAAAAGTGATTAGGGGAATCTATATTTGCATTGACTATCATTATTTAAACCTTGCTTATCCAAAATATGATTTTTCATTACCTAGTATCAACCAACTTATTTATCTAATAGTTGGCCATGAGATGTTATGACTTATGGATGGATTCTATGGATATAATCAAATCCTGGTTGCTCCTGAGGATTAACACAAGACCACCTATATTACCCCATGGGGGAATTTTTGTTATTGGGTCATGTCTTTTGGCCTAAAAAGTGTTGGTGTAACTTACCAATACACCATGACCTACATTTTCCATGATCTCCTACACAAATTATGGAAGATTATGTGGATGACTTACTTAACAAGTCTAAACTTCATCAAGAACACTTTACAATTATCAAAACCATATTCACTCATCTTCTCCAATATAGCATTTGACAAAACCCAAAGAAATGTGTCTTTGGTGTTCTTTCTCATAAACCCTTAGGTTTTATCATTTCTCTCTATGGTATAGATGTCAATCTTGATAAGGTTAGATCAATCCTATAGATGCCTCCACCTACTAATAATAAACAACTCCATAGCCTATAATGAAAACTTTAGTCAATTTAATGCTTCATTTCCTAGTTGTTAGATCACTACCAACCCTTTCACTATCTCCTCAAAAAGGATGTCTCCTTCTAATGAAATAAAGACTGCCAAGAATATTTTGATGCACTTAAATAATACCTCCTTTACCTACCAATTCTTATTTCACCTAAGGAAAATCAACCTTTTTACCTATACATTTCCATAATCGACCATTCTCTAGGTGTTATGGTTTCACATCAAGATGACCAACATCAAGAGTAGGTGATTTATTACATAATCCACACACTTATTGATTATGACACTCGATATACCCATATTAAAAAACTTTGCCTTGCATTATTCTTTTTCACCTCTACAATTCACCATTATCTCCTAAATCATAAAACCTATGTGGTCACCCATACTAATCCTCTCAAATATATGCATTCCAAACTATATCACAACCAATGTGTAGCTTGGTGGCTCATGCTTCTTTCTAAATTTGACTTAGAGTTTATTTATAAAAAGTCAATTAAGGGGCAAACAATTGAAAACTAGTTAGTTATTGCCCCTTTACCTGATAATCAACCTTCAAACCTTGAATTCCCTGATGAATCTATTATAAAACTCTCCACTTATGACATCTCCAATAAAATGATGATGTTCTTTGATGGATCTAAATGCCAACATGGTGGGGGTGCAGGGGGCATACTTATTCCCCTAGATGGTGAGCCTATGCCTTTGTCATTTAAACTAGATTTTGAATGCACTAACAATATGGCCAAATATGAATCTTTGGTTTTTGGACTTTAAATATCTCTCTTCTTGGGTATCAAATACATAACCATTTTTGGTGATTCTCAGCTAGTGGTTAACCAAGTTAATGGCTTCTACCTATGCAAAAACAAAATTATACAGTGGTATAAACATCATGTAGATATAGTCTTAGGATCATTTGACACTTATCTCTTGTAAACTATTCTTTGATCTACAAACAAGTTTGCTAACATGATGGCTTCACTTGCTTCACACATACCCTCTTCATCCTCCTCCTTAAGAATCTATGTCATTGTGCATCTCTTAACAATACCCTCCTATGTCTTAGCTAACATCATCTTTGTAGGAAATGTAACAACCAACCCATAAGACTTATAGTATAAACAACTAATAGATTATCTTTCCTTCTCTATTACCCCTCCTGATCTTTCTAATAATGGGAAATGGGCCTTTATAAAACATGCCACTCGTTATACTATACTAGGGGGACTTCTCTACAAGTGAATTTTTTATGGTCTTCTCCTTAGATTCCAAACTAGTAATGAGACTCCCTTTGCTATTAAGGAATTCCATGATGGGATTTGTGATGGGCATTCTAATGGTCATATAGTTGCTTAATGTATTCTTCAACTTAGCTATTATTGGCCCACAGTTCATCAAGATTATATTGACCATGTTTGATGTTGCATCAAGTGTCAACAACACACTAATATTCTTCACATAGCTATTCATACATTGCAAGTTACCAAATAATTTTGGTCCTTCTCTTAATGGGGCTTAGATCTAATCAGAGAGATTAACCCTCATTCATCTCTTCATCATCAATCTATCATTACTGCCATTGAATACTTCACCAAGTGGGTTGATTCCATCCCTCTCATCTCCACTAAAGATGACAAAAATTTTGACTTCATTAATTACCACATCATCTATCATTTTGGTATATCTCATAAGATTATAACTGATAATGGTAAGTCTTTTAAAAACAAGAGTGTTCAAGGTCTTTGTGATGCATTTGGAATCAAATTAAGCTTCTCATCACCATACTATCCCAAAGATAATGGATAGGTAGAATCTTCTAACAAACCTTTGAACAAAATTATCATAAATATAGTCAATGATATGGGTAAGGATTGGCATACACACATTTCTTTCACTTCATGGGCTTACCGCACTAGCATTCAAACCCCTACAAGTGCTACACCTTTTTCATTAGTAAATGGGATGGAGGTTGTTTTACCTCTTGAGGTCTAGATTCCTTCTCTTCATATTTATATACATGACATACTTACTAACAATGAATTTTTCCAAGAATATTTGGCCCAACTTAAATTTCTTGATGAACATCATCTCATAGCCCTCAACTACCTCCAAATCTATCAAGAGTGTATCAAATACACTTATAATAAAAATATTAAAGATCAAGATTTAAATATAGGAGATCTCATCTTAAAATAAAATCAACATGTGATGAACATGGAGAAAATCAAATGGAGTAAATTTACTCCTAATTGGCTTGGACCTTATATCATAACTCTCAAGTATGGTTTAGGAATGTATCACTTGTCTTCTCTTGAAGGAAGGCCAGAACCTGAGCCTTTAAATTCCTTACACCTATGACCATTATTTTGTTAAACCAGTGTTGCTTTACTTCATGTTTAACTTGAGCTCATCCCTTGAGCATCCATATTACATTCATTTCCCTTCCTCTTCACCATTACTCCTATACACCTAGATAACTTACACAGTGGTATGGTTTTATCCTCATAGTGGAAAAATCCTAAGCCTCTACAATCTTGTCCATGACTAAAAGTAAATAAATAAAAAAATAAAAAATTGGATATTTTAAAAAGTTCTAAAATCTCAGGTCATGTTTTTCAATATAGACTACTCCCTTGAAGGATAGTTATTTAAAATTAAAACAAATGCTTAGACCACTCCCTTGAAGGATGGCTAAGCTAATATTTGTTCTCAAAGGGAAAAACAAATGCAAATGGATATTCACCTCTTTACATGACATTAACCTATACAAAATCCCATTGTAGCCTTCCCACATTGATCAATTTATTAAAAAATAAATATAAAACATTAAGTCATGGACTTGCCTATACTAGCTCTTCATCACCCACAAAAGGGACATATCATTTCTACTTCGTAGGTTATGCTATCTAAACATTTTCCCTCAGTCTCCCCTTTTTCCTCTCATACTCTTTCAAGGGACTATGAATCTCACTTAACATGAGGTAAACATGATGCTTCTCTAATAAACACAATGGTTCAAAGATATAAGGCATGAAAGAGGCTTATTTTCCTGAGCTTATTTATATTCTTAATTACGGTCTTTTCCAATGCATGAGAATTTTGAATTTTTATTTTTCCATCCACATCACATGTCGATATCTCTATTTGAGATGCAAAAACAATGTCATACCGACATTAACCTAATCAACCTATTTATTTTATGCATACACCATCACAAACATGGAAAAATGATGAAATAAATTAACCCAATCAATCTACTCATTTTAACCATACACCATCATAAATATGGAAAAATTATAAGATGAAGATAACCAATCAAATACACATATACCATCACATAAATGGGATAGGCTAGTCTAACATCAAATAACATGATCAATATTAACATCCAAATTAACATAACAATAAATGAACATCATCCATATCAACATCATAAACATAAGCAACACATGTCAAATAAACACATGGTAATAAATGAACATCTCATATATATATATATATATATATATATATGTGATCAAATACATGTTTATCATCTATATCATCAAAACACCATAAATCTCTCTCAAAATGTACATCTCACATCTTCAACTCACAAACCAGTATACATATAACATATATAAACAAAAAAACTAGAAAACACTGATACTAAGGGTCTTCAAGGCTCTCCGTAAGGTTGTGAATATGTAGTATCATCACCACTCTTTATCCATCTATGTTTACATGAGCTCAAAGCCATCATAAGTGACATCAACCTCTCCTACTCTCTAAACTCTAAATATCTCTATATCTATAGGAAATCTCTAATCACCCTCTCATAGTAAGTAATCTCATCTAGGGTAGTCAAATACCTTACCATTGATAAAGTCTATGGAGGACGCATGGTACCTGATGATGACCTAGCCCATACTGGTCCCTATGCTAGTGGTGGAGGAGGAGGAGGAGTGACCTGGCATATTACTACTCTTAGACTATCTCTCTCTACCATCTCTATAGTCATCTAACCTTGTAAAATAGTCATCTATCCATATAGTGTTGCAACCTAACCCTACAGATCCCCAATATGACCCTACAACATCACCACCTACCCCTCTAACGATAAAACCTCTACATAGGCTATCTCTCAAGCTTACATAGATGCATCCTAAGCCTTTACTACTATATCTCACACATGTAGCACTATATCTCTCTCCTTGACTAACCCATGTACATTTATTGGTGGCATCCTAACCTCCATAACTAGATACAACCCTAGCCACCAAGATGTATAGGAAAATATACACCCTAAGTCCCCAACACTTGGACCTGCTAGCAACTCCTCAAAATCTAATCCATTAGTCTCTTAGGGAAATGGTAAAGGTACCTCTATATCATCCCTCTTGTATCAAGGGAAGGTAAGTAAAATATCTTATAATGGCCTAAACTATCTCTTGACCCATGCCATGCATACCATCTCTATCTCACCAACTTGTCTCCCCCTAACCCATAATGATCTTTGTAACCCAATAAGCTACTCTACCTGACCTCTAAAGACTAGATATGTTAGATATGATCTCCACATGATATCTATATGGATCAAGCCCTCGATCATGTGCCATCCCATCTCTCCACCATTTAAATCCAACCCTAAATCTAGCCAAGATAGTGGTAGGTAACCCCAATTGTCATGTCACCATAATGTGCTCATATGACCAATAGTGTAGGAGATGGTTAACACATAAACTATATCACTAACATAGTCTCAACCCCCATAACTCTCTATATAACTATGCCAAAAATACTAGAACCCAAGCAAAAATGGTCCACTACTCAATCATCTATGTAAGCACACCTATCAATGCAATCAAAAATCTCCCTCTATCTACATTGAGTAATGCATAAAACATGATCTTGATCATCATCAAGATGTTTAGATGATGTTGCTCATCATCAACCATGTAGAGTGGCTCATATGCAAAACTTACAAATTGGTAGGTCACCTCACTAATATACTCCCCATATAAATTGACCATATGTCTATCATGCTCCTCTCTCAGTCATGCAAAAATATCCTCACCCTAGAGTGGTAGTCATAGAATCCTATAAACATCCTCCTGTATCACTATCAACTCTCTAGTTGATAGATGGAAGGTGTTGGTGGTATGATCCCAACTCTCAATCAATGCTATCATTAGTGACACATCTCATGTAACATGATAGTATCATCATACTCCTCCTACACTAATAGCTGCCATATGCTCCCACTCATCTAGAATAACATATCTCCTCATGCATGTCAATAACCTTGTCATATGGTCTCACAATGTAAGTTCCATCTTTGCCTACATTCATGCATAAATGAATCAAGTCACATCACTTTGAATGTACTCCTTCACCACCTTTTTCCATTCTCATTTAGGAGAACTACATTGGTTTGAGGCCCTACAACTGGGCTATGTAGGTAACACTCAGTTGATATGGGGTCTTATAAGGTTAGCTTAGCCATATATTTACCTTAATAACTACCCTAGGCTTCATTGCCGCTTTCTCTCTACCTTAGGCCTACTTGCCTATTCTAATTCTAGGCCTCCCTACTTATATTCTTGACTCTTGACACTATGACCTGACTTTTAAGACCTAGGCCTCTCAGCTATCTTATTTTACCTTTTTTCTTACAAAAAACCTTTTTATATCTTTTTCCTAGTTTTTTGGGATAACTACATTGGCTTGAGGCCCTAAACCAAGCTATGTAGGTAGCACTCAGACAATAAGGGGTCTTCTGAGGCTAGCTCGGCCATTAGGCTAGTTAACTACTTCCACTAGAGATCAAAACCTAACCCTTTCTCTTGTTTTCTACTTTTCCATAGTAACTAACATCAGTATTAATGTTGATGATGGTGCTTTATCAACCTATGTAATGACTAACATTAGTATCACACTACCAACCTTGATGTTGTGTCAGCTGATGTCAGTTGATCATTAACTAATGTCAGTCAATCTCATTGATGTCAGTGACTAGTTTAGCCCCAAGGCTGAACAACCCAAACACAACCTACCCATTTCCCCTAGAAAACTAACCCCAAATCCCCCTAACTTCTCCTATACCTACCCTAGCCTCTTTTCTTTAACTCCAATCTTATTTTCTACACATCCACCTCTCATTTAACCTAAAACTTGCAAATAAAAAATTAAAGTAGTTTGGGCTCTTACCTAATCTTTTCATCTTCTCCTAGCTGGCACTAT
Organism: Torreya grandis; assembly: GCA_037957365.1. Lineage (NCBI taxonomy): Eukaryota > Viridiplantae > Streptophyta > Pinopsida > Cupressales > Taxaceae > Torreya > Torreya grandis. Next base: position 344,381 of record JARHVA010006514.1, on the reverse strand, counting down.
TGGCTCCTCTGGTCATGCACCTCCTACTAGGTCCCCTCCTTATGCTACCATCTCAAATCACTCTCAAAGCCATATATGTTCTCTCTAATCATAAAGTTGTAAATGAGTTTGGTCAGTCACCAAACACCCTTTTATCAAGTTTGGTCAGCCACTGACATCATCAATCTTGACCTAACCTACTGACATTAGTTCTTAAACCTATCAACATCATCAACATTACCCTAGTTAAACTGATGTCAACACTTTATATTACTAATATATACACATATCACCAATGTTAGCACTTTTCTAATACTATTTTCCAATACAAAAACACCTAACTTTGCACAACCTTACCCATACATTGGGGAAACTATAGATCACATATATCTCCCCTAACGATGACAAAATGGCACTAAAGATCACTCAAATCTTGACCTTCGATGACTATACTTGGAGATCAGGAATATTTCCTTACTCATCAACCCTTTTACACTAGGTGTGCATTATTTGTCCTAACTGCTTAGGCTATTCTACTATAGTTGGATGTTATGCACATGTATGATTTTTTGGTAGTGTGGATGGAAACCAAGCCCATCATATCACCTTCCCCCCTTTTGTGTTTCCTAGGGGTACTTACCTCAAATACTTGGGACACATTGACCATTGGTGCTACAACTTTGATTGATTTAACATGTCATCTATCACTTACATGTTGTGCTTTAGTTACTTCTATCCAAGTCCTCCTTAACCTTACATGTTCTTAATGTTGTCATGATTTGGGAAACAATTTAGGTGACAATTTGGGTGATAGTTCCACCCTAATTGATTATGGAACTTTCGAGAGCCATAATTTTTGCACCATAGCTCCAATTGACCTACTATTTAAACTGTTGGAAAGCTAAGAATGAGGAGAACATCATGAGATGGCATTGACCTATGCTCAATTAATTTTGACCCTTAAAAACAAAATGGAAGTGCCCCAAATTTTAATTTTAGTAGTGTAATATAAAAATAGTAAGTTCATAAAAATAGTAATTCCTCAAATTTTATATTGTTTTAAATCTTGGAAGTTAAACCACTTAATCTCCCTTGATATTGGTGACCTTCCACATCCTCCCCATGCTTTCAAAATGTGTATAAATGAAGAGGTAACCCAAAATGTGAAGATAAACATCTCTTCCTAGAGATAAGCATATAATTGTATTATGATCTTGAGTAATACTACATCTCTTCTCAGAGAACTTATTACTATGTTATTTTTATGTTCTTGAAATATTTATCAACCATATATTTTGAGTTTTGGATCAATGGTATCAGATCAATTTGTCTTGAGAGTGTATGATCTCGAGGATGAGGTTAGGCTATAAGAATCTTGGGTGGGAAACAACAGAGCTTTAAAAATTTCCACCTGTTCACTCTAAATGAATTAAAATGGTGGATGACACCAAGACATCTGATCCTTTCAAGGCAATGGTTAATGAATCCCTCCAACAACAACAAGCATAGATGCTGTAATAATTTGCCAAAATTCTTTAAACACTCTCGATGGGAGATTCTGGCTCTACAACTACACTTCCTGGCTCCTCATCTATAGAATGTCCTTTCAGTGCCCCAACACCCTTCAAGGTTCAGGTAAATTTTGATATTCCTACATTTGAAGGCAAAATCAATGCTTATGTAGTAAAAAATTGGTTGGATCAATTATATTCCCAATTCTCTATAAATAAGTTCATCGATGGAGAAAAAATCACTTTTGATCTTTTGAAAGCATCATTACCCATGAAAAATTAGTGGGAAGTGTACAAAAAGAGGTTTAGTACAGATGACATTGGCCTTGAGGTGGAACCTACTTAGGATGATTTCATGGAAGTAGTAAAAGAAGAATACTATCCCATTGGACATATGATGATGTGTGCATACAATGGCAACAACTTCACCAAGGTAAGGACCAATATTTTCAAGATTACATAGACATTTTTCATTCTTTGTCTACAAAACTGGGCATCCAAGAAAGTGAGAAACATAAGACTCTCAAATATCATGGTGGACTACAATGGTACATACGGGGGAAATGGAACTCTTCAATTTGGAAACCCTCAATGAGGCATACAAATTTGTAGTGAAAATTGAGTAGAAGCATGATAGAAAGAATATGAAGAGTCAACCCTCAAAATGGAAAAGTGTCAAGGAAGGTAAAACATAGGCCAAAATTGGAAGTAAAAGGAGTTTCAAGATAAGAAACCCTAGAAGGGGAGAGCTAGAAAATGGTGTGACTACCACAAAACTATAACTCACTCCAAAGAAGAATGTCGAGTGATTAATTCACTGCTTTTTGAGTCACAATACTTGACATCTACTACTCTACCTCATACACAACCCACAGTTAAATATGATGAAGAAGAAATTATAGATATTGAGCCTGACACCATCTTTGCTTCATCGTAGACCTGTGAGGAAAGACCAGATGATAAGAAAAGATTATTTCACTCCAAATTATGGGTAAAAGGTAAGCCTCTACATTTCATTCTTGATAATGGGAGTCAAAAGAATTTAATCTCTACTAAAGTTGTGAAAAGTCTAAATCTATCCATGAAGCCTCATCCAAATCCCTACAGTATTGTATGGTTGAGTGTAGGGAGAGACCTTCATGTCACCCATTAGTATCTTCTTTCATATGAAACAAAACCATTCCAAGATGAAGTCTTGTGTGATATGGTCAATATAGATGTTTTTGATGTACTCTTTGGTCAATCGTTCATGTATGAGTGACATGGCATTTATGAATCATGAACTTGAAGAATCACCCTCACTCTTAAAACATAGTGCTATAGGGTACCAGAGGTACCATCTCCCACATTTATCTCTTTGATCAGTGCTAAGCAATGTAAGAGATTGGTGGAAAAGACAAAGCAATTTGTTCTCATAGTGGTCAAACAACAAAAATCCAAGAAGGTTGATGTTGTAGTCTTGACTACACAATCAACAAAAAAATAAAAGTAGATAGGATGAATCATAGGAGTTCCACTACATTTCCAGGTAAAACATTCTATCAATTTCATCCCAGGATCACCTTTGCCTAGCAGCCATGTGTATCACAGATTAGTTTTGGAGAATGATGAGATAAAAAGATAGATTCAAGAATTGATCCAAAAGGGTCACATTAGGCCAAGCTCTTCACCCTATGGTAGCCTAATTATCTTGGTATTGAATAAAGATGGAACATGGAGTATTTGCATTGACTATCAAGCCTTGAATAAAATATCTATGAAGAATCGCTACCCCTCCCCAAGATTGATGACCTGTTGGACCAGCTTTGTGGTGCAAAGTTATTCACCAAAATTGATCTCAAATTTGGTTATCACCAAATTCCCATCGATCCCATTGATGTTTGGAAGACTGTATTCAAATCTAAAGAGAGGATCTTTAAATGGTTTGTTATGCCTTTTGGGTTAACTAATGCACCTGCAACCTTCATAAGGATGATGGATGACATCCTATAACCCTTCACCAACTCATTCATGGTTGTCTACTTAGATGACATACTCATCTATAGCAAAACTTGGGAAGACCATTTGCAACATGTTCGTAAGGTGCTTCAAACTCTTTGGGAGCACAAGTTGTATGAAAATCTTGACAAATGCACATTCAGGATGACAACAATTCAGTACCTTAGGTACATTGTGAATGAGGAAGGGGTCCATGTTAATCCAAAAAATATTTAGGTCATTCGAGAATTGCCCACACCAAGGACCCTCATAGAACTTCATAGCTTTTTGGGTCTTGCAAATTTATACTATAGGTTTGTTCTTGGATTTTGACATGTTGCTTGATTACTAACCCAAGTGACTAAAGGAGGAGCTACAACTACATTTCATTGGGGTGAAATACAACAAAGGGCATTTGAGAATTTGAAGAACAAACTTTGCTCAGACCCTATTCTTGCCTTGCTAGATTTACATCAACCTTTTGAGTTGATTACAAATGCATCTAAATATGCCATGGGAGATATCATCATACAACATGGCCATCCTATTGCATATCATAGTGAAACTTTCACTGATACAGTCAGAAAATATCCAACATATGATAAGGAGCTCTATGCCATTATGCAATCTTAAAAACAATGAAAACACTACATCTTAGGGAAAGAGACGGTCATCCACACTGACCATAGACCATTGATAGAGCAAACTACAAAATGAGAGGCACCGAAAGTGGGCTGTATATCTTTAGCAATTCCACTTGATAATCAAACATGAAAATGGGAGTTCAAATACAACTTCAGATTGTTTGAGCTGCCCACCAATTACTGTACTCACAATAGTTCTTGACCTATGTGGACATGATACTACCACTTAGGGTGCTCTATATTAAGTAGATCTTACCTTTGCTAGTACATATCAAATGCTTAAAATAGGTAAGCATGTTTTTGATTTCTATTTGCAAGATAATGTCCTCTATCATATGGGGCACATCTATATTCCAACTATAAAGCAACAAAAGATGATATGGGAAGGACACTTCAGTAGGACAATTGGACACTTTGGTATAGAAAAGACATTGGCAGTTATTCAAAAACACTTCTAATGGCTCCATATGTGAAAGGATGTGGAAAGATATCTCAAATCTTTCACCCCATGTATGACAGCCAAGCCAAAAAATAAGAAGAAAGGATTGTACATGCCATTGTCATAACCAACTAGGCCTTGGGAATTTGTCTCAATGGATTTTCTCTCAGGTTTGCACACTTCAAAATATGGTAAGGACTATATTTTTGTGGTAGTTGATCATTTTTCAAAAATGGCTATCATGATTTCCTATAAGAAAAATATATCTACTGAGGAAACAACTCAACTATATTTTAGTCATGTATGGCTCCATTTTGGTCTCCCCGAGTTTATTATCTCAGATCGAGATAGTAGGTTCCTGATCATCTTTTGGTCCACTCTATGGAAGATGATGGATAACAAGTTGATGAAGTCTACAACCTTCCATCCACACACTAATGGTTAAATAGAGGTAGTAAATGACTTGATTTCTCACATGATTTAGATGTATCACTCCAAACATCCACATACATGGGATGAGGGACTTCTTTTCATACAACATGGATACAATCGAGCACTGCATAGCTCGACCAAGCATAGTCCATTCCAAGTATGTTTTGGGTTCCAACCCATGGTACTAATTGATATAGCTATTCCATTTTCCACCATGGAAGATCTAAGGAAGCAAAAGCAACAAAGTTTATGAAACAAATGTAACACATCCAGTAACAAGTTCATGACATCTTGGAGAAGATTAATTAAAAGTATAAGCAATGCCATGACAAACATAGGATTGTACACCATTTTGATGTAGGTGACAAAGTTTGGTTACGGCTTCAAAAGGAATGACTTATAGGCCCAAATAGAAAAAATTAGCCTCTATGATATGGTCCCTACACCATCACCAAAAAATTTGGAGAAAATTCTTTTGAGTTGAACCTACCAGCCTACCTTGGTCTACATCCAATATTCAATGTGGAGCTCCTAAAACCATATCATCCACCTCTATTAGACACTTTAGTTGTAGTAGAACAATTAGACATTGATGATCTTGATCCATAGAGTTTTTCTCTAATGGAAGAGGATCAAATTGTGGATACTTGGATGAAAACAACAAGAGGATGCTCTATTTTGCTTTATCGAGAGGTTAAAAGGGGCCAGCTTAGCCATCAATGTGAGTGGCTAATAGAGAATCAAATCAAGACACAATTACCACACCTAATGAGTAACATTGATGAAATGGGGACTATTTCTTTTCAAGGAGGGAGGAATGATCCGGGCAACAATTGAGGTGATAATTTGGGTGATAGTTCCACCCTAATTAATGATGGAACTTCTGGGAGCCATAACTTTTGCACCGTAGCTCTAATTGACTCACCGTTTGAACCATTTGAAAAATAAAAATGAGAAGAACATCATAAGATGGCATTTATATCTACTTAATTAATTTTTAAATATGAAAACCTAATGGAAGTGCCCCAAATTTCAATTTTAGTAGTGCAATCTAAAAATATTAAGTTTCTAAAAATAGTAATTCCTCAAATTTTGTATTATTTTAAATCTTAGAAGTCAAACCAATTAATCTCCCTCGATATTAGTGACCTTCCATATCCTCCCCATCCCTTCAAAATGTGTATAAATGAAGAGGTAACCTGAAATGTGAAGATAGACATCTCTTCCCAGAGATAAGCATATAATTGTATTGTGATCTTGAGTAATACTACATTTCTTCTTAGAGAATTCATTATTACTATGTTATTTATATGTTCTTGAAATATTTATCAACCATAAATTTTGAGTTTTGGATCAATGTTATTAGAGTAGTTTGTCTTGAGAGTGTATGATCCCGAAGATGAGATCAAGCTATAAGAAGCTTGGGTGGGAAACAATAGAACTTCCAAACTTTCCACCTGTTCACTCCAAATGACTTCAAATGAAAGATGACACCAAGACATCTGATCCTTTCAAGGAAATGGTGAATGAAGCCCTCTAATGACAATAAGCATAGATGTTGCAAAAATTTTCCCAAATTCTTCAAACACTCCTGATGGGAAATTTTGGCTCTACAACTACACTTCGTGTGTCCTCATCCAAAGAACATCCTTTCAGTGCCCCAACACCCTTCAAGGTTTAGGTAAATTTTGATATTCCTACATTTGAAGGCAAAATCAATGCTGATGTAGTATAAAATTGGTTGGATCAACTATCTTCCTACTTCTCTGTAAAGAAGTTCACCAATGGAAAAAAGATCACTTTTGCTCTTTTGAAAGCATCATTGCCTATGAAAAACTGGTGGAAACTGTACAAAAAGAGATTTAGTATAGATGACATTGGCCTTGATGTGGAACCTATCTAGGATGATTTCATAGAAGTGGTGAAATAAGAATACTATGCCATCAGAGCATATGATGATCTATACATACAATGGCAACAACTTTGCCAAGGTAAGGACCAATCTATTCAAGATTACACAGACATTTTTCATTCTTTGTGTGTAAGATTGGGCATCCAAGAAAGTGAGAAACATAAGACTCTCAAATATTGTGGTGGACTATAATGGTACATATAGGGGAAATGGAACTCTTAATTTAGAAACCCTCGGTGAGGCATATAAATTTGTAGTGAAAATTGAGTAGAAGCATGGTAAAAAGAATATGGAGAGTCAACCCTCAAAATGGAAAAGTGACAAGGAAGGTCAAACATGAGGCCAAAATTGGAAGCAAAAGGAGTTTCAAGAAAAGAAACCCCAGAAGGGGAAGGATAAAAAATGGTGTGACTACCACAAAACTGGACTCACTCCAAAGAAGAATGTCGAGCCATCAAGTCACTACTTTCTGAGTCATAATACTTGACATCTACTACTCTGCCTCATACACAACCCACAGTCGAAGATGATGAAGAAAAAATTGTAGATGCTGAGCATGACACCATCTTCACTTCATGATAGACCTGTGAGGAAAGACCAAATGATAAGAAAATATTGTTTCACTCAAAATTATGGGTAAAAATTAAGCCTCTATTGGAAATATTGTCATTGATGTCAAAGGTCTAGCATTATTGGTGATAAAGGCCCCATTGCATTTAATATTGTTATTAATAAATATATCTTGGCTAATATGAGTTAATATCTATTTAATATTAATGAATATATTTTTGGTTGCATATGAGACAAAATAAGGGCCCATAGAGAAGTCAAAGAGCCATGGGATAAAGACAAAAGAGGGATGGGATGCATTTTCCCATGAAGAGTCATCTTGGGGAATTCCAAGTGTCACCAAGTGAAGACAAAAGAGGAAGGGCACAATTTCTCATGAAGGGGCACTTTAAGGAATATGAAAAGTCACCAAGATTAGGACAAACTAGGGAAGGACATTTTTGGTCATGAAGAGTCACCACATGACTTTTCAAAGGCTTGAATATGAAGGGTCATACAAGTTTGGTGCCATTTTCCATGAGGATTGAAGGGTCACAAAGGGGGAAGGCCAAAGGTCATTTGAACTGATCCAAAACTCAAAAGCTTTGGTTGAAATATAACTCAAAAATAAGAACAACACAATTCAAATAATTCTATCTCTGAAAAGAGATCTTTTATTTATCTAAATTGCAGACCCAAACATATGTTTATCTCTGAGAAGAGATGTCTGATTTCCCTTTCGAGTTACATCTTCATTTATAAATGTTTTGAAGGTGTGGAGGGGATGTGTAAGGTCACCAATCTCGAGGGAGATAAATTGGTTTGACTTCCATGATTTACAACAATACAAAATTTGAGGAATTACTATTTTTAGAAACTTACTATTTTTAGACTGGACTAATAAAATTGAAATTTGGGACACTTCCATTGGGTTTTAGGGGGTTAAACTTCATTTAGAAAAGCTTAATGCCATCTCACGATGTTCTCCTCATTATTATCTTTCCATCTGTTCAAATGATGAGTCAATTAGAGCTACGGTGCAAAAGTTATGGCTCCCAGAAGTTTCGCCATCAAATGGGGTAGACCCATCACCCGAATTGTCATCTGAATTGTTGTCTGGATCATTTGAAAATCTATAAATAAAGGCTTGAGTAACCATTTGTAATATGAGAGATAAAGGTTTGTTTGATATTGTAATATCTAGATTAGAAGAGCAATTGTGAGAGATGAATATGATTTGTATTTTTTATATCTAGCTTAGAAGAGCAAAGGTGATAGAGAGGAAAGAGATGTTTTATTGATCTATCATTTGTTGAGTATCAACATTGAGAGATAGGTGTGTGGTATACAAAAAAGGGTTGGTGCTCTTGTGGGTTTGTGCTCATGAATTGTTGCTAGGTTGGTGCTCAAAAAAGGGGTTGGTGCTCTTATGGGTTGGTGCTCCTGTGGGTTGATGCTCATGAATAGTATCTGGGTTGGTTCTCGGCAAAGGGGTGTGGTGCTCTTGTGGGTTGGTGCTCATGAATAGTTTTTGGGTTGGTGCTCCTATAATCTTGGCTTGTGAATATTTTTTAGGTTGGTGCTCATTCATATACTTAAGATTGTTCTCCAAGGTTTTCCCCACATTGGGTTTCCACGTTATCTCTAGTGTCTCTCTCTATCTTGTGTGGTGTTTATTGTTTGACTTTTATTACATATCTTAAATGTTTGATTAAGTGTAATTTGGTTAAGGAAAAGATTTATAAGATATATGATATACTGATTCACCCCCTCTCAGTATATCCCATGATTAACAATTGGTATCAGAGTAGATTCCTTTTTGAAAAGTTTTACAACTTAAAGGTAGATCAAGAAAACATGATGGCTGGGTCACAGGAAGGATTTACTACAAATAAGGTACCTTTGTTTGATGGGATGAATTATGATTTTTGGATCATGAAAATGAAGGTTTATTTGGTGGCCCTTGGATTCGACATATGGAAAGCAGTGGTGGAGGAATATGAAGAGCCACAGACATTTACAATTACTCTAGTAGAAAAGAAGGCAAGTGAATGTAATGTTAAAGCTTTAAATGTTATTTTATGTGGTTTATGTGAATCTAAATTTTTTAAAGTTATGAAATGTAAATTTTCTCATAAAACTTGGGTAAAACTGAGAATATTTACAAAGGTGATGGAAAGGTTCAGCAAGCTAAGCTGCAGACTTTTAGAAGGAAGTTTGAAAGTTTGAAGATGAAAGAAGAAGAAGATATAACAAGTTATCTCTTGTGAGTTGATCAGATCATAAATCAGATTCAAGGTCTTGGAGAAAAGTTGAAAGAGTCAACGGTGGTACAAAAGGTTTTGAGATCTCTACCAATGAAATATGATGCAAAGGTTTCAGCAATCGAGGAGATGAAGAATTTAGCCAAGCCAAAGATGGATGAGCTTCATGGTATTCTCATGGAATATGAGATTTGGATAGAACAAGATAAACCCTCAAAGAGAGAACTGGCTTTCAAGACATCAAAGAAGGAGAAATCTAATATTCAAGAATCAAGTGATAGTTCTAGTGATGATGAAGATGACAATGGAGCACTTTTCATTCGCATGCCAAAAAGAAGAACAAGTAAATATCAAGGAAATTTACCTTTTAAATGTTTTAATTGTGGAAATATTTGACATTTTTTAGCTAGATGCCTAGATAAGGTTAATGATGATGAAGAAGAAAAGCCTACATACAAGAAGAATTTCAAAGGCAAATCTAAGAAGGGATTCGAGAAAAAGAGCCTGTATTATAAAGATGCTAGCTAAGTTGAAGATAGTGGAGTCAGTGATTCATAAGAAGAAGAGATTCTATTCATGGCCATACATGAAGATGATCAAGAAGAAGAAGAGGAGGAAGATAAAGTGAATATGGAAGGAGAGCTCATTTGTGCCTTAGAGGAGTTAGAAGTTGTTCAGAAGAAGAATCGAAGATTAAAGTGTCAGATCAAGAAAAATGAACAACAGTCAAAGGAAATGATTGAAGATGTACAAGCACACTTTGAAGAAGCCAAGAAGAATGAAGAAGACCTCATAGTACAGTTGGAAATAGTAATAAAAGAATGTCAAAGGTATGTTATTGAAATTGCCTCTTTAAAAGAAGATATTAAGAAAGCAGTCAGTGATAAAGTAGTTAGTGATTCAAAATTTGAAGATAGCACTAACATGTTGAATAAGATATTGGAAAGTCAAAAAGCAAATTCAGATAAGATAGGGATCAAATTTGAAAAAAAAAAGAGCTATGCTGAAGCTCTTACAAAAGAGGAAACAAAAAGGGGAGAAGTGAAAAATACAGAGGACATTTAAAATAGAGAAGGCTGGAGAGAACAAAGCTACAAAAGACAATCAGGTCAAAGATACACAGACATGTCTTATTTTTATGGCTATTATTTTTATTGTAATGGATATGGTCATAAGAAAGTAGAATGTATAAAAAGAGCTAACAATTTCAGAAATAAGGAGAAGGAAAGTCAAGGAGAGTCAAGCAAAAGCCATAACTCTTTTGCTCCTCTATCAAGATTTGATGAAGAGACCATAGTATGCTACAAGTGCAACAACTTCAAACACATAGCTCAATATTGTAGAAGCATGTTCGATTTAGTCAAGAAGGATTAGAGTTTCAAAGCTCCATTCATCAAGAAGAAGGCTTAGACATGTTCATGGCAGAAGAAAAAACCTAAAGATTCTATGATGGTTCAAACAGCTCTGTATGTAAGAGGTAAAGATCAGCCATGGTTAATTGATAGTGGATATTTGAGGCATATGACAGGTGATAAAAGAAAGTTTACAACTCTAAAGAAGATCAATGGTGGTACAGTGAGATTTAGAGATAAAACCACTGCCAAGATAGGTGGAAAAGGTACTTTAAGTTTGGATTATGGTATAACTAAGACTAATAATGTTTTATATGTAAAAGGTCTTAAGCATAATCTATTGAGTGTTAGTCAAATATCTGATCAAGGATACACATTAAAGTTTCATAAAGAAGGTTGTGAGATTAGAATAAAAGATTCAAATCAGTTGATTGCAGATGTTCAAAGGATAGGGAACAATGTATATGTTTTGTCAGATATCTTCTCAAAGGCATGATCAAAAGATACATTCAAAGATCGGCAAGAGGAGTTGGGAGTAATTTCTATTACTTCCTACCATTGATGTTCAACATCAGTTGAGTGGGAGCTAAGTGTTAGCTCCAAGTAGGCCCTTTTCCATTGATGTCAAAGGGGGAGATTAATAGGGAACATGTACAGGTTACTAGAGTAAGGGGGAGTTACTGTGTGTTTTCAAATGACAGTATGTGCAGTGACAAGATGTGGTAGTTTCAAGATTGAGATTTCTATTAATGACAAAGGGGGAGATTCTTGGAAATATTGTCATTGGTGTCAAAGGTCTAGCATTATTTGTGATAAAGGCCCCATTGCATTTAATTTTGTTTGTAATAAACATATCGTGGCTAATATGAGTTAATATTTATATAATATTAACGAATATATTTTTGGTTGCATATGAGTCAAAATAAGGGTCCATGGAGAAGTCAAAGAGCCACGGGATAAAGAAAAAAGAAGGATGGGATGAATTTTTCCATGAATATTCATCTTGGGGAATTCCAAGAGTCACCAAGTGAAGACAAAAGAGGAAGGGCACAATTTCTCATGAAGGGACACTTTAAGGAATACGAAAAGTTACCAAGATGAGGACAAAAGAGGGAAGGACGTTTTTGGTCATGAAGAGTCACCACATGACTTTTCAAAGGCTTGAATATGAATGGTTATACAAGTTTAGCACCATTTTCCATGAGGATTGAAGGGTCACAAAGGGGAAAGGCCAAAGGTCATTTGGAAAGCTATAAATAAAGGCTTGAGTAGCCATTTGTAATATGAGAGATAAAGGTTGATTTGATATTGTAATATCTATCTTAGAAGATAAATTATGAGAGATGAATATGATTTGTATTTTTTATATCTAGCTTAGAAGAGTAAAGGTGATAGAGAGGAAAGAGATGTTATATTGATCTATCATTTGTTGAGATAACAACATTCAGAGATAGGTGTGTGGTATACACAAAAGAGTTGGTGATCACGAATTGTTGTTGGGTTGGTGCTTCGCAAAGGGGTTGGTGCTCTTATGGGTTGGTGCTCATGAATTTTTGTTGGGTTGGTGCTCAACAAGGGGTTGGTGCTCTTGTGGGTTGGTGCTCATGAATAGTGGTTGGTTTGGTGCTCAACAAAGGGGTGTGGTGCTCCTATGGGTTGGTGCTCATAAATAGTTGTTGGGTTGGTGCTTAGCAAAGGGGTTGGTGGTCCTACAAGATTGGCTTACAAATATTTTTTGGGTTGGTGCTCATTCATATACTTGAGATTGTTCTCCTTGGTTTTTCCCACATTGGGTTTCCACGTTATATCTAGTGTCTCTCTCTATCTTGTGTGGTGTTTATTGTTTGAGTTTTATTGCATATCTTGAATGTTTGATTAAGTGGAATTTGGTTAAGGAAAATATTTATAAGATATATGATATACTGATTCACCCCCCTTTTAGTATATCCTATGCCTAACAACCTCTACATTTCATTCTTGATAGTGAGAGTCAAAAGAATTTAATCTCTGCTAAAGTTATGAAAAGTCTAAATATATCCATGAAGCCTTATCCAAAGCCCTACAGTATTGGATGGTTGAGCCTAGGGAGATACCTCCATGTCACCCATCAGTGTCTTCTTTCATATACAATAAAACCATTGTAGGTTCCTAAGCATCTTCTGGTCCACTCTATGGAAGATGATAGATACCAAGCTAATGATGTCTATAGCCTTCCATCCACAGACTGATGGTCAGATAGAGATAGTAAACCACTTGATTTTTCACATGATTTAGATGTATCACTCCAAACATCCATGCACATGGGATGAGGGACTTCTTGTCATACAACATGGATACAATCGAGCATTGCATAACTCGACCAAACATAGTCCATTCCAAGTATGTTTTGGGTTCTAACCCATGGTACCAATTGATATAGTTGTTCCATTTTACACCATGGAAGATCTAAGGAAGAAAAAGCAACAAAGTTTACTAAGCAAATGCAGCACATCCAGTAATAAGTTCATGACATCCTGGAGAAGATGAATTACAAGTATATGTAATGTCATGACAAACATAAGATTACACACCATTTTGATGTGGGTGACAAGGTTTGGTTACAGCTTTAAAAGGAATGACTTGCAGGCCCAGATATAAAAATTCAGCCTTTGTGAAATGGTCCCTACACCATCACTAGAAAAGTTGGAGAAAATGCTTTTGAGTTAAACCTACCAGCCTGCCTTGGTCTGCATCCAATATTCAATGTGGAGCTCCTCAAACCATATCATCCACCTCTATTGAACACTTTAGTTGTAGTAGAACAACTAGATATTGATGAGATTTATCTATATAGTTTTGCTCTAATGTAAGAGGATCATATTGTGGATACCTAGATGAAGACAACAAGAGGACGCTCTATTCTACTTTATCAAGTGGTCAAAAGGGGCTAACATAGCCACCAAGGTGAGTGGATCACAGAGAATCAAATCAAGACACAACTACCACACCTGATGAGGAAAATTGATGTAATGGGTAATATATCTTTTCAAGGAGGGAGGAATGATTTGACCAACAATTTAGGTGACAATTCGGGTGAGAGTTCCACCCCAATTGATGATGGAACATCTGGGAGCCATAACTTTTGCACCATAGCTCCAATTGACTCATCATTTGAACCGTTGGAAAGATAAGAATGAGGAGAACATCATGAGATGGAAATGATCTATGATTAATGAATTTTTACCCCCTAAAACCCAATGGAAGTTCCCCAAATTTCAATTTTAGTAATGCAATCTAAAAATAATAAGTTTCTAAAAATGGTAATTCCTCAAATTCTATATTGTTTTAAGTCTTGGAATTCAAACCACTTAATCTCCTTTGATATTGGTGACCTTCCATATCCTCCCCATGCTTTCAAAATGTGTATAAATGAAGAAGTAATCCAAAATTTTAAGATAGACATCTCTTCCCATAGATAAGCATATAATTGTATTGCGATCTTGAGTAATACTACATCTCTTCTCAGAGAATTTATTGTTATTGTGTTATTTCTATGTTCTTGAAATATTTATCAACCATAAATTTTGAGTTTTGGATTAGTGGTATCAAATCAATTTGTCTTGAGAGTGTATGATCCTGAGGATGAGGTTAGGCTATAAGAAGCTTGGGTGGGAGAGCTTCCAAACTTTCCACCTGTTCACTCCAAATGACTTCAAATGGTGGATGACACTGAGACATCTGATCCTTTCAAGTAAATTGTGAATGAAGACCTCCAATGACAAAAAGCATAGATGTTTCAAAAATTTGCCTGAATTATTCAAACACTCCTAATGGGAAATTTTGGCTCTATAGCTACACTTCTTGGCTCCTCATCCAGAAAACATCCTTTCAGTGTCACAACACCCTTCAAGGTTCAGGTAAATTTTAATATTCCTACATTTGAAGGCACAATCAATGCTGTGTAGTAGAAAATTATTTGGATCAATTATCTTCCTACTTCTCTATAAATAAGTTCATCGATGGAGAAAAGATCACTTTTGCTCTTTTGAAAGCATCATTGCCCATGAAAAACTAGTGGGAAGTGTACAAAAAGAGGTTCAGTATAGATGACATTGGACTTGAGGTGGAACCTACCTAGGATTATTTCATGGAAGTGGTGAAAGAAGAATACTATCCCATCAGAGCATATGATGATCTATAAATACAATAGCAACAACTTTGTCAAGGTAAGGACCAATCTAATTAAGATTACACAGACATTTTTCATTCTTTGTCTGCAAAATTGGGCATCCAAAAAAGTGAGAAACATAAGACTCTCAAATATCATGGTGGACTATAATGATACATATGAGGGGAAATGGAACTCTTCAATTTGGAAACCCTCGATGAGGCATACAAATTTGTAGTGAAATTTGACCAGAAGCATGGCAGAAAGAATATGAAGAGTCAACCCTCAAAATGGAAAAGTGATAAGGAAGGTCAAACACGAGGCTAAAATTAGAAGTAAAAGAAGTTTTAGGATAAGAAACCCTATAAGGGGAAGGATGGAAAATGGTGTGACTATCACAAAATTGGAACTCATTCCAAATAAGAATGTCGAGCCATCAAGTCACTAATTTTTGAGTCACAATACTCAACATCTACTACTCTACCTCATACACAACCCATAGTCAAAGATGACGAAGAATAAATTATAGATGTTGAGCCTAACATCATTGTCACTTCATCACAGACCCATGAGGAAAGACCAGATGATAAGGAAAGATTGTTTCACTTCAAATTATGGGTATAAGGTAAGCCTCTACATTTCATTCTTGATAGTGGGATTCAAAATAATTTAATCTCTGTTAAAGTTATGAAAAGTATAAATCTATCCATGAATCCTCATCCAAATCCCTACAATATTGGATGGTTGGGCCTAGGGAGAGACCTCTATGTCACCCATCAATGTCTTCTTTCATATGCAATAAAACCATTCAAAGATGAAGTCTTATGTGATGTGGTCAATATAGATGTTTGTGATCTACTCCTTGGTCAGTCATTCATGTATGAGTGACATGGCATCTATAAATCACAAACCTAAAGAATCACCCTCACTCTTAGAACATGATGCTATAGGGTACCAGAGGTACCACCTCCCACATCTATCTCCCTAATCAGTGCTAAGAAATGTAAGAGATTGGTGGAGCAGACAAAGTAATTTGTTTTCATGGTGGTCAAACCATAGAAATCCAAGAAGGCCAATGTTGCAGTCCTAACTACACCATCAACATAGCAACAAAATTAGATAGGATGAATTAGAGGAGAATATGATGACTTATTCAAGTCACCCATAGGAGTTCCACTACATTTCCAGGTAAATAATTCTATCGATTTGATCCCAAGATCACCTTTGCCTAACAGTCCTATGTATCATAGAACAATTTTAGATAATGATGAGAAAAAAAGACAAATTCAGTAATTGATCCAAAATGGTCACAGTAGGCCAAGCTCTTCACCTTGTGGTAGACCAATTATCTTAGCACTAAAGAAAGATGGAACATGGAGGCTTTGTATTAACTATCGAGCCCTAAATAAAATCTCTATGAAGAATCACTACCCCCTCCCTAGGATTGATGACCTGCTAGACAAGCTCTATGGTGTGAAGTTCTTTACCAAAATTTACCTCAAATCTGTTTATCACCAAATTCCCATCGAACCCACTAATGTCTAGAAGACTACATTCAAATCTAAGGAGGGGCTCTTTGAATGGTTGGTTATGCCTTTTGGCTTAACTAACACACTTGAAACCTTTATGAGGATGATGGATGACATCCTAGGATGCTTCACCAACTCATTCATGGTTATCTACTTAGATGACATACTCATCTATAGCTTGGTAAGAACATTTACAACATGTTCATAAGGTGCTTCAAACTCTTTGGGAGCACAAGTTGTATGCAAATCTCAATAAATGCACATTCTAGATGACAATAATTCAGTACCTTAGGTACATTAAGAATGAGGAAGGGGTCCATGTTGATCTATAAAAGATTCATGTTATTCAAGAATGGCCCACACCAAGGACCCTCATAGAGCTTTGTAGCTTTTTAGGTCTTGCAAATTTCTACCACAGGTTTGTTCTTGGATTTCCACATGTTGCTTGGTAACTAACCCAAGTCACTAATGAAAGAGCTAAAGATCCATTTCAGTGGGGTGAAATACAAAAAAGGGCATTTTAGAATTTGAAGAATAGACTTTGGTCAGCCCCTATTCTTTCCTTGCTATATTTGCTTCAACCTTTTGAGTTGATGATAGTGTTTCTATATGATTTCACTTTCACATTCAAAGAGAGAATAAGAAACTAAAAATAAATAGTCTAAGGTTTGTATGTACCTGGATGAAGTCATGTGCACCATAATCCAAACATTGTGAGAACTCCTCTTTAGTTATGGAGGATGAAACCTAAAAAAGAAAGAGACTAAAACATGAAAAGGCGTTAGATGAGGAGATGGTGGGCTACCAAGTGAAAGCTTGATCCCAGAAGCAAAAGCTTGAGGGATGTCAACCCAATGACTGATAAAAATAATGTCTGGTAAAAGGTAGAATGATAAAAGATTGAAATTATTAAAGACTAGAAAGGAAATGGAAGCAAATGCTTACCTGAATGATGTTGTCGTCCTGGTCACAGTCACCAGCATCGGTGGTCCTACCGGCATCGGTTGGTAAAGGTCTGCCAACGTCGGTGGGGACAGTGGTCTCTACGGCCGGCGTCGGCTGGGGTAGTAGTCTTTGGATGAGGTCTGGTTGAGTTTGGATGGGTTTATGGTCTATGGACGGGTCTGAGAAGGATTTTGGGTCTGGTTAAGGGTCTGAGAGTTTGTTCAGAGGTCTGGGATAATGGACAAAATGTCAAAAAAGAACAAAGGGGTAGAGGAGGCCTTTCAGCATCTCTGGGAAGAGCAGGTCTGGAAGGGGTCTAGGCAGGAGAGGTTGAAAATGGGCAGTAGGCTGAATGACAGATGAATTAAAAGAAAATACTGAAATGAAAATAGTAGAGATACTTACCTCATACCTGCTGGAGAATGGAATGAAAAAGACCTGTTTCTGGTGGATGTCCCTGTTGTTGATGCTTGGTAGTGCAGAAGACCTGTTGCTGGTGGAGCTTTTGATACCTGTTGTGATTGCTGATGTAGAAGCCTATTGTGTGTACCTGAGAGAGAGAGAGTGAGAGGTCTGACGAAAAGATTGGCCGATTGATTGATCAGATTGTAAGATTCAAGAGTCGGATGAAGAGCAAGGGCAAGGGCGGATAACGGACGCAGAAAACCGTTATGAAGGAAATCGACGCCGGCAATACCGCCGATGTCGGTCGACAGTTGATCGACGTCGGTGGCTGGAAGGCAGAAAAAAGGCTAAAAATAGCCTTTCGTCCATTTTCCCAACTGTCGGGTTTGAGTGGCGGGGTAAGAAATGGTCGAGAGGGGTTAAATGGGTGCGAGGATGAGGAATAGGTCATAAATGGGTCATGGGGGGATGAAGGGAATCCAAAGAAGGGCATCCTAGGGTGGTGAGGTGGCAAGGGAGAGAGAATTATTAACTTAAAATAAGATAATTATTTATTATTTCAAATTAATAAGACATAGGTTAGGATTGGTTAAGAGGACCAAGGGGGAGAGAAGGGGAGGACGACCAAGGGAGTAGACATGATTTCGGTGTCTACATTTGCCCCTTTTTGTCTTGTTGGTTATTCTAGATGAACTGCAAGACAAAAATAGGAGTTGATTTCCCCAGGTATGGGATAAGGTTGATTTCATCTTGTTGGTTGTTCAAGTGAACTGCAAGACAAAAACAAGAAGATTGGTTGTCCCGATTATGGATGAGGTATTCCCCCTCAAATCAAGAGTCGAGGGAAGGGAACCTGGAATCGGGTGCTAATTTGATAGAAAGTGGATGAAAAATGGTGAGTGTGAATGCTACAATAGTTGTGATTGCACGTATACCACTGCACAAGATGGTTAGGTCAAAGTGTCGCAGGTCAAGGGTTAAGGAGTGCCAAAATTGAAGTAATCGGGCCCTAGCATTAGTCATAGCTGATCGGGTTATTCAATCTAAGCTGAAGCTCCAATGGTCATCATGTTCCAGGTATCCCAGGCTCAAGTTGTGCTCTTGGAAACATGAAAATGTCACAAGTAGTGGGGATCAATCGGCTTGCAATCCTATACTTGTGAGGGTCAAAAATAGTCTGCGCACAATTTTGCTAACCAGTTGTGGGGTAGCATACATGCAAAAACAACCAAGGCAAAGTCATCTTGGAAGTGGTCAGGGTTAGAGGAGATAGGCATGATCCCCAAAGTGGTTGGTTGAGATGATACTGAGATAGATAATTGGTCGAATGAATGGATGGATGAAAGAATGTGGTTGAGCTAACCTCAAAAGACTGAGTGCTGCCTACATAGCCCCTGTGGTTAGGGCCTCAGGCCAATGTATTTCTCCCTAAAAGGGAGGAAGAGGGTCAAAGGTATGGATTGGTCTTGGTCGAGGTCAAGGTCATGGTCAAAGGTCAAAGGATTGGTCCAAGGAAAGAATGGTTTGTCCATCAAGGAGATGAACAAACGAGGGTGGTCGAGCTAACCCCAGAGGACGTCGTGTCAACTGAGTGCTACCTACATAGACCCGGTCGTAGGGCCTCAAACTAATGTAGTTCAGATGAATGGGAAAAATGGTTGATGATTGGTCTTGGTCATGCGTTGAAATGATGAGAAGAAAAAGATGTTATAACCTTTTCCAAATGGTGTATTTTGTAACATTGGTCGAGGCTTTTCATCCCTAGCAATTTTCCACAGTCGTGATGGATGTATGCTAAAAATGAATTGAGGCTATTTATGCTTCAGCAAGTATTGGTTTATGCTTAACATAAATTGTGTCAGGTCGATAGTTGTCATGTGTATTGTTATCCACATAAACTATGTGAAATAGACTATGTCATGTCATTGGTTTGAAAATGTTTTGGTTTTGATTTGGGTTTGGTTGGATAGATAATGATTTGGTTGGATGCATGACCAAGATGTGAAAAAGAGTGAAAGGCATATTACTCTTTCATTGACAAGGACCAAAATGATGGCATAGATAAGGGTTGTTTAGAAACAAAAGACCCGTTCATGCATTACGTCGTTGACCAGTGATTGTGTTAGAGAAGCAATCAAATCACTTGACGTTAAGTGAGCTCGAAATCCCTTGAGTATGTTGGGGTGATAGGATTGATTATGAGATGGAAGGGGGAACCCTTTTTGGTAGGAACAACTTTGCCCCTTTTATAGGTGACCTCGAGAACGACTATAGACAAGTCCATGAATTTAAAGGTTGTCAATCAGTTTTTTTTTTTTTTTTGAAGGCAGACTGATCGATGCGGGAAGTCTACGAGGGGATGTTGTCTTGCTTGGTGGTCATGTTGTGAAGCTGATCGATGTGGGAAGCTTTTAAGATAGTGCTGTGTATGTAGAAAAATTTAGGAATAGCCATCCTTCGAGGGAGTGGTCTATATTCTGCTTTTTATGTTTTTGATATGACTTTGGCCTAGCTATCCTTCAAGGGAGCAGTCTAGTAAATACAACAATGATGATGCAGCTATCCTTCGAGGGAGCAATCTACACTTATAGTTTTATGACCTTGGAATATGCATCCCATTTATATATATATTTGATTGATTTGTTGACTGGACTTTTGGTCATGGACTTGACTATAGAGGTTTAGAGGGTTTCCCTTTTATTAGGACAAAGCATTCATGCTTGACAAAAGGGGTGACTATTGTTTGCAGGGTTGAGGGTTGAAAGGAATAGGAATGACAATGATAGGGATTGCTCAAGGGATCGAGCTCAAGTTAGACGTTAAGTGAATAATTACTTGACTAACAGTGGACTGGTCAAAGATGTAAGGCATAAAAGGGGCTCAGGTTCTGAAAAAGTCATGACTCATGCTTATGTTATGATGTAAGGTCCGAATCAATTAGGAGCAAACTTTCCCCATTTGCTTCGTTCCAAATTGGTCACATGTTGATTGATGTTGAAAGAGTTGGTTGATGTTTGGTTGAGGTCGATTGATATTTGGTCAATGTTGAGTTGGATGATGTGATTAAAAGGTTGGTTAATGTTTGGTCATTGTTGAGTTGGATGATGTGATTAAAAGGTTTGTTGATGTTTGGTCATTGTTTGGTCGATGTCTGGTCAAATGTTTGGTCAAGGTTGGGTCGATGATCTGGTTGAGGTCAGGTTGAATGTTTGGTCGAGGTCGGGTCGATGCACTAGTTGAGGTCAGGTTTTGGTCGAAGATAGGTTGAATGTTTGGTCGAGATCGGGTCGAGGTTTAGGATTGAAAGAGTGATTGATATTTGGTCGAGACTGGGTTGAAAGGTTGGTCGAGGCTTGGATGAAGGTTGAATTCCCCCAGTAGCTAGGGAGAATGTTTGATAGATTGGTCAAGGTCAGTTGAGGCTTGGTGGTCAGATTGACTATGTTGATGTCAAATAAGGGGGTTAAAGGCGGCAAAGGGACCATAGTCTAGCGTGGAGATCCCAATTTAGGTGATGAGGTTTGAGAAGCATGGGTCAGTGTTGATGATTTTTCAAAGGGGTGGTCAAGAGGATCCTTGATAAGAAGGGTATCCTTTCTCCATTGTTGATAAATGATAGATTTAAGAGTGCAACAGTGCTCAGTGTCATGTCCCAGAGTGTGATGATAACGACAAAATTTAGAGTTGTCAAACCAAGATGGTCTTGATCTGGGAGTTGATGAGTGGGGTAGTGTCAAAGGTTTGTTGATAGTATGGTCGAGAAAAAAGGTGTCTTTTTCCAAGCATTGGTGAATGACAACCTTGAGGGCACAAAAATGCTCAGTGTCGTGCCCAGGCATTTGATGATACACACAAATTTGAGTGTCATCGAACCAGGGCAGTTTTGGTCTAAGGGATTGATATGGTTTAAGAGGCGGGAGATTGATGCGAGAAGACTGCAACAATTGCCATAACAGCAGGGCATAAGAACCTGCTAATGGGTCTGTGTGTCTTGTTGCAGTGGGGGTTGATGACTTTGGTTTGAGAGGTGTAAGAGGCATTGGTCGTACCATCATTTTCATGGGTGGTGTAACCACACGTGGAGATGGCACTTTGGTGGTGATAGGTGTTGGATGTTTTGGAATAAATATATGTCTGATGGGTTGAGAGAGTAATGGAGGCGACTTGCCTCTGTGAGGTATGGGAGTAAGAAGCACCCCTATTAAAGTGGATGGATGTGGGCCCAAAATTGAAGGTAATGATGAAGGTGGGGGAGGAATCCTCTGGTGTGTTTTAGTGGCTCTCTTTAATTTGGGTTGAGGGCCACCATTGTGCGAGGTGAGGTTAGATACGGGTTTGAGTTCAGATGTGGACGGAAGTGAGTGAGATGTAGCAATCTCAGGCAAAGGGCAAGAGGAAACCATGACGAGGTCTTCCTTGATCAAAATGGATGAAGAGACTGGTTCTTCTCTTGGTGGAGAAGGAATAGGAGAGTGTGGCTCTACATTTGGATAGAGCGTAGGAATGGTCATGGTCTCGATGTGTGGTCTAGGCATGGGGAATGTATGATCCCCCATTGATGACAAGAAGGATGAGGGTGAGGCAGCCAGTGTGGGTGCCATCAAAGCATCCTCCAATATGAGAGAGGTCGATGGAGGACTAATAGGAGAAGAAAGTTCTTCATCCTGTGGAGGAGGAATAGGGGAAGAAGGGTCTTCCACCTATGAAGGAGGTTGGTCAGGGATCAGAGAATAGACAGTGTCGACCGTGTGTATATCATGGTCTTGAGGGTCATTGGTCATGGTCTGGACATTGTTTTGAGTAGGCGGGTGATTAGGAAAGGGTTGTTTGAAGATGTCAAGGTTTTGGTTTGCCAAAGCATTTGGGTTATCCAGGATAAGATCCCCCTTGTCTAGCATGTCTTGGATGATGTTTTTGACAGTTTGATAGTTGTTTGTGTCATGGCCTTTAACACGGTGATAGTTGCAAAAGTCGTTCTCCCTGTACCATGTAGGGATAGGTGTTAAGGGGTCGAATTGAAGTGGTCAGATTGAAGGGAGATTGAGGACCCCCTGCTTGACAAGTTTATCCAAGACAAAGGCATATGACTCTCCAATTGGAGTGTATTGACGTTGTATGGATCATCGTTGGAAGTGTTTATTGATGTAGTTTGATGTTGAAAATTTAGGTCAGTTGGTTGTTGTTGAAGATGATAGTCTAAAGATGACAGTGTTTGCCGACCCCTTGGACTTGGAGTGGGCAGAAGAAGGTTTAGATGAAGAAGGGTCATTATATTTTGTGTTGTCATTATGCAATTTGACCTTATTTTCGTCAATGGCATAGAGTTCAAACTTTCTTGCCATGGTGAAAGCTTCGTCGAAAGTGCCGAATGTTTGAATCTACAAGGTACAAGAGATGTGTCTGGCACATGCTCAAGAAAAGAGATTGATGAGCTCAGGTTGAGGCAAGGAGAAGGAGAGCTGGTTGATCAGGTCTCTCCAATGAGCGACTAAATTGACTATGGATTCGTCATCAAATTGCAAGATGGAGTAGAGGTTTGTGATTGAGACTTCTTTGGTGATGTTGATAGAAAAATGGTCAAGAAATAATTGGGTGAGTTGAGTGAATGAAAAGATAGAATGTCTGGTATGAGAGCTATACCAGTCAAGGGCAAGGCCAAAAAGAGACATGGGGAACATGCGTAGAAGTAATGCATCGTCATGGGCTATGAGATAACAAGCATGTTTGAATGCTTGAAGATGTTGTTGTGGGTCCTCCTTACTCTGAAAGTGAGTAAATTTAGGGAGTTCCCACTAGTTGGGATAAGGTCAGATGGGTACAGAAGGATGGATGGTTTTGTTGAAAATTTGCTCATATGACAGAGCATTGCTTGAACCAGAGATAGAGGTCTTGAGACTAGACATTTTATCCATCAGCATTTTGATTATGTCAGCTAATGGATTGGCAGGTGGGGCACCCCCTAGGTTGTAGGGTACCTGGAAGGTGGTCGAAGAGGCATATGACGTACTTGGTTGCGCTTGTGTAGGTGCAACATAAGGGTAGTGCATCATAGGGATAGATGTCATGGTCAAAGGGGCTTGTGCCATGAAGTTAGAGGACACAAGTTGACTAGATACCGCCAGAGGTGGTTGAGTGGCAGCACTAGTAAAAGGATAGGTTGTCACTCCAACGTGTATAGGTGCAAGAGTGGGCGAGGTCAAGACAACCAAATTCTGGTATGGTGTAGAACTTGGTTGAATTGTGTGTGGTTGAGGGGGCAATGATACCCTGATGGAGGCAGGTTTGAAAATAGATGGGGAGGCCAAACTTTGCGTATTGACCATGGTCGAGTGACTAGTCAAGACAATAGGCTAAGTCATGATGGGTTGAGTAGCAGATGGTATTAATGTCATTGTTGCTGCACCTGAAAGGTCCCACATTTGGTTTCTTGCGAGATAGTTTTGGAGGGCTTTGACATTGAGGTCCAAAAATCTTTTGAAATCTTGGTCACCTTCAGGGACAATGGGGGTCTGAGTCAGGGTCAGTCGGGTTGGAGTTCTTTCAGTCTCCGAGTGGAACTCCATTATAGGACTAGTTATCGACGGGGAAGACAGAAGTGGTTGATGCCTCGCGTGGTTAAGAAAAGCCTTGGTTTGAATACATGTCAAAACCATTCAAGGCAAGAGGGTTCAAGTTTGAGAAACTATGTTTTTTCAGTTTCAGAAACTCAGAATGTGGTTTTGGCAGAAAAAGGGGTCGGGTTTTAGGATGCTGTTTTGAAAAAAAAGGACTGTGATAGTGACCGACGTTGGTTGAAAAACTGATGTCAGTGATATCAGATGGCTGATGTTGGTCAGATAACTGATGCTGGTGATGAAGGATTGTCAACGTCGGTGATAAAACTGATGCTGGTGACTGTGTTTTCCAAAAACCCAAAAGATTTGAAGATTCTTGGAAAAAAAGAGAAGAAAGTCCTCACTAGCTCAAACAACCAGATAGGAACAGAAAAATAGGTGGAGGTAGGCAAACCCTAAGCGTTAAATTCTAAGAATCAACTTTTAGAATCTTGTGGCTTATGCCTTAGAATGTGTTTAGGAAGATTGGCTTTTGAGATGGGTCCTAAAAGAAGTAGTCTATGGATGGTTTCAAGTTTGTTTAGGCACTCAAGAGTCTGGGTTAGGTTCGGTACGTGGCATGGTGCTAAGGAGCAAGCTCCCCTCATTTCATGAGCCCAGTGATAAGCTGGTCTCGCTTAGCCAAAATATACCTTCCCTAGAGAATATCTTCCACCAGAGAATGGAGTGGGCTTTCCCCTTGGTGATGAAATCCAAGTGGGATTGCCAGGGAGGGGTAAGGTATCTGCTGGGGGATGAAATCCCAGTCGGGCCTTGTCTCAAGTAAGTTTGATGTTTGATTTGTGCAAGTGATTCGATTTTGTAACATAAGTGTGATTAATTCATGATGCGGTCTAATTAATTACTAGGTGTGGACTAAGTATGCAATCAAGAAGAAATGAAATGCAATGTGTTTTAAGCCCAAGTTGAAATGTTAGTTCGTATGAAGACAAATGGAGAAAGGGTTGAAGAGCATGACTTTTGACTAGTCTATGATGCAAGAAAAGAAAGAAGGGTTCTTTTTAATCCTGCTTATAGTGTCGTTTGGAAGATAGAGGAGAAAGAGGTGAAAAGGAGAAACCTAATGCACCTATATGAACAAAAAGAAAAGAACCCAAGGAAGACCCTAGGGTCCCATCAGGTGTGCCAGAATGTTTCTATACGATTTTTGCTTTCTACATTCAAAGAGAGAATAAGAAACTAAGAAGAAATGGTCTAAGGCTTGTATGTACCTGGATGAAGTCATGCGCACCGTAATCTAGATGTTGTGAGAACTCCTCTTTAGTTGTGGAGGATGACACCTAAAAAAGAAAGAGACTAAAACATGAAAAGGTGTTAGATGAGGAGATGGTGGGCTGCCAAGCAAAATCTTGATCCCAGAAGTACATTGACTTCCTTGAGGGATGTCAACCCACTGATTGATAAAAATAATGTCTGATAAAGAGTAGAGTGATAGAAAGACTAAAATGATTAAAGACTAAAACAAAAATGGAAGCAAATGCTTACCTAAATGCTACTGTCAGCCTGGTCATAGTCATCGATGTCGGTGGTCCTAGCGGCATCGGTTGGTCAAGGTCTACCAATGTTGGTTAGTATGCCGACGTCGGTGGGGGCAGTGGTCTTTGCGGTCAGCGTCGGTTGGGGTAGTAGTCTTTGGACAAGGTTTGGTCGAGTTTGGACAGGTTTATGGTTTTTTGATGGCTTTGAGAAGGATTTTGGGTCTGGTTAAGGGTCTAAGAGTTTGTGTAGAGGAGGTCTGGGATAATGGACAGAATGTCAAAAAGGAACAAAGGGGTAGAGGAGGCCTTTCACCTCTCCGAGAAGAGTAGGTCTGGAAGGGGTCTAGGTAGGAGAGGTTGAAAATGGGCAGTAGGCTAAATGATAGATGAATTAAAAGAAAATAATGAAATGAAAATAGTAGATATACTTACCTCATACCTGCTAGAGAATGGAATGAAAAAGACCTGTTGGTAGTGATGTCCCTGTTGTTGATGCAGAAGACTATTGCAAGGTGGGGCTTCTTATACCTGTTGTGATTACTGGTGTAGAACCCTACTATGTGTACCTGAGAGAGAGAGAGAGAGTGAGAGGTTTTATGGAAAGATTTGCCAATTGATTGATCAGATTGTAAGATTCAAGAGTTGGATGAAGAGCAGGGGCCAAGGGCGGATAACGGATGTAGAAAACCGTTATGAAGGAAACCGACGCCAGCAATACCGCCGATGTCGGTCGACAGTTGACCGATGTCGGCATCTGGAAGGTAGGAAAAAGGCTAAAAATAGCCTTTCATATATTTTCCCAACTGTCGGGTTTGAGTGGCGGGGTAAGAAACGGTTGAGAGGGGTTAAATGGGTGCGAGGATGAGGAATAGGTCATAAATGGGTCATGGGGGGATGAAGGGAATCCAAATAAGGGCATCCTAGTGTGGTGAGGTGGCAAGGGAGAGAGAATTATTAACTTCAAATAAGATAATTATTTCAAATTAATAAGACATAGGTTAGGAGTGGTTAAGAGGACCAAGGGGGAGAGAAGGGGAGGACGACTAAGGGAGTAGACACGATTTCGGTGTCTACAGATAGATGCATCTAAATATTCCATGGGAGCTATCATCATGCAACATGGCCATCCTATTGCATATCACAGTGAAACTTTAGTGATATAGTCAAGAAATATCCAACATATGATAAGGAGCTCTATGCCATTGTGCAAGCCTACAAATAATAGAAACACTACATCTTGGGGAAAGAGACGGTCATCCACACTGACCATAGACCATTGGAATTCTTCCAGACAGAGCAAACTATGAAATGAGAGGCACCAAAAGTGGGTCACATATCTTTAGCAATTCCACCTAATAATCAAACATAAAAAGGTGAGTTCAAATATAGCTATAGATTATCTGAGTTTCCCACCAATTACTGCACACACAATAGTTCTTGACCTATGCAGACATGAGAGTACCACTTGGGGTGCTCTGTATGAAGTAGATCCTACCTTTGCTGATACATATCAAATGATTAAAAAAGGTAATCATGTTTCTAATTTATATTTTCAAGATAATTTCCTCTATCATATGGTGCACATCTATGTTCCAGCTGTAGAGCAACAAAAGATGATATGGGAAGCACACTTCAGTAGGACAAGTGGACACTTTGGTATAGAAAAGACATTGGTAGTTCTTCAAAAACACTTCTACTAGCCCCATATGTGAAAGGATGTGGAAATTTATCTCAAATATTTCACCCCAAGTGTGAGAGCCAAGCCCATAAATAAGAAGCAATGATTGTACATGCCATTGCTAGAACCAACCAGGCCTTGAGAATCTGTCTCAATGGATTTTCTCTCAGGTTTGCCCACTTCAAAACATGGTAAGGACTGTATTTTTGTGTTAGTTGATCACTTTTCAAAAATGGCTATCATGATTACTTGTAATAAAAATATATCTATTTAGGAAATAGATTAACTATATTTTAGTCATGTATGGCTCCATTTTGGTCTCCCCAAGTCCATTGTCTCAGATCGAGATAACAGGTTCCTGAGCATCTTCTGGTCCACTCTATGGAAGATGATGGATAACAAGTTGATGAAGTCCATAACCTTCCATCCACAGACTGATGGCTAGATAGAGGTGGTAAACCACTTGATTATTCACATGATTCAGATGTATCACTCCAAACATCCATGCACATGGGATGAGAGACTTCTTTTCATATAACATGGATACAATCAAGCAGTGTACAACTCAACCAAGCACAGTCCATTCAAAGTATGTTTTGGGTTCCAACCCATGGCACCAATTGATATAGCTATTTCATTTTACACCATGGAATACACACCTCATGGAAGATATAAGGTAGTGAAAGCAACAAATTTTATTAAACAAATGCAACACATCCAACAACAAGGTCATGACATCCTAAAGAAGATGAATCAAAAGTATAATCAATGCCATGACAAACATAGGATTGCACACCATTTTACTATGGGTGACAAGGTTTGGTTATGGATTTAGAAGGAATGACTTGCAGGCCCACATAGAAAAATTTGGCCTTTGCGATATGGTCCCTACACCATCACCATAAAAGTTGGAGAAAATGCTTTTGAGTTGAACCTACTAGCCTACCTTGGTCTGCATCTAATATTCAATGTGGAGCTCCTCAAACCGTATCATCCACCTCTATTAAACACTTCAATTGTAGTAGAAAAACTAGAACTTAATGAGATTGATCCATAGAGTTTTTCTCTAGTGGAAGAGGATCAGATTGTGGATACCTAGATGAAGACAATAAGATGATGCTATATTCTGCTTTATCGAGTGGTCAAAAGGAGCCAGCTTAGCCACCAAGGTGAGTGGTTCATATAGAATCAAATCAAGACACAACTACCACACTTGATGAATAACATTGATGTAATGGGGACCATTTATTTTCAAGGAGGCATGAATGATCCAGGAAACAATTCAGGCAATAATTGAGGCGACAGTTTCACCCCAATTGATGATGGAACTTTTGGGAGCCATAACTTTTGCACCGTAGCTCCAATTGACTCATCGTTTGAACCATTGGAAATTTAAGATTGAGGAAAACATTGTGAGATGGTATTGATATTTGTTTAATGAAGTTTGACTAGTGAAAACCCAATGGAAGTGCCCCAAATTTCAATTTTAGTAGTGTAGTCTAAAAATAGTAAGTTTCTAAAAATGGTAATTCCTCAAATTTTGTATTGTTTTAAATCTTAAAAGTTGAACCACTTAATATCCCTCGAGATTGGTGACCTTCCAAATCCTCCCCATGCTTTAAAAATGTGTATAAATTAATATGTAACCCCAAATGTGAAGACAAACATCTCTTCCCAGAGATAAGCATATAATTATATTGCGATCTTGAGTAATACTACATCTCATCTCAGAGAATTCATTAATATTGTGTTATTTCTATGTTCTTGAAATATTTATCAAAAATAAAATTTGAGTTCTGGATCAATGGTATCAGAGCAGTTTGTCTTAAGAGTGTATGATCCTAAGGATGAGGTCAAGCTATAAGAAGCTTGAGTGGGAAACAACAGAGCTTCCAAACTTTCCACATGTTCACTCCAAATGACTTCAAATGGCAGACATCACTGAGACATCCAATCCTTTTAAGTAAATGGTGAATGAATCATTTCAATGACAACAAGCATAGATGTCGCAACAATTTTTCCAAATTCTTTAAACACTCCCAATGGGAAATTCTGGCTCCACAGCTACACTTCTTACCTCCTCATCCAGAGAACATCCTTTTAGTGCCCCAAGACCCTTCAAGGTTTAGGTAAATTTTGATATTCCTACATTTGAAGGCAAAATCAATGCTGATGTAGTAGAAAATTAGTTGGATCAACTGTCTTCCTACTTCTCTACAAATAAGTTCACCAATGGAGAAAATATCACTTTTGTTCTTTTGAAAGCATCATTACCCATGAAAAACTGGTGGGAAGTGTACAAAAAGAGGTTTAGTACAAATGACATTGGCCTTGAGGTGGAAGCTACTTGGGATGATTTCATATAAGTGGTGAAAGAAGAATACTATCCCATTTAAGCATATGATGATCTAATGGCAACAACTTCACCAAGGTAAGGACCAATCTGTTCAAGATTACATAGAAATTTTTTATTTTTTGTCTACAAGATTGGGCATCCAAGAAAGTGAGAAACATAAGACTCTCAAATATTGTGGTGGACTACAATGGTACATATTGGGGGGAATGGAACTCTTCAATTTGGAAACCCTCGGTGAGGCATACAAATTTGTAGTGAAATTTAAGTAGAAGCATGGCAAAAAGAATATGAAGAGTCAACCCTCAAAATGGAAAAGTGACAAAGAAGGTCAAACATGAGGCCAAAATTGGAAACAAAAGGAGTTTTAGGATAAGAAACCCCAGAAGGGGAAGGCTGGAAAATGGTGTGGCTACCACAAAATTGGAACTCACTCCAAAGAATAATGTTGAGCCATCAAGTCACTATTTTTTTGAGTCACAATACTCGACATCGACTAATCTGCCTCATACACAACCCAAAGTCAAAGATGATGAAGAATAAATTATAGATGCTGAGCCTGACACCATCGTCACTTCATCATAGACCCATGAGGAAAGACTAGATGATAAGGAATGATTGTTTCACTCCAAATTATGGGTAAAAGGTAAGCCTCTGCATTTCATTCTTGATAGTGGGAGTCAAAAGAATTTAATCTCTACTTAAGTTGTGAAAATTCTAAATCTATCCATGAAGCCTCATCTAAAGCCCTATAGTATTGGATGGTTGAGCCTAGGGAGAGACCTCTATGTCACCCATCAGTGTCTTCTTTCATATGTAATAAAACCATTCCAAGATGAAGTCTTGTGTGGTGTGGTCAATCTAGATGTTTGTGATGTACTCCTCACTCAGCCATTCATGTATGAGTGACATGGCATCTATGAATCATGAACCTCAAGAACCACCCTCACTCTTAGAACATGATGATATAGGGTACTAGAGGTACCACCTCCCACATCTATCTCCCTAATCAGTGCTAAGCAATGTAAGAGATTGGTGGAGAAGACAAAGTAATTTGTTCTCATGGTGGTCAAACCACATAAATCTAAAAAGGCCAATGTTGCATTCCTAACTACACAATCAACACAAAAAAAAAAGTAGATAGGATGAATCATAGGAGAATATGATGACTTATTCAAGTCACCCACAGGAGTTCCACTACATTGCCAAGTAAAACATTCTATAGATTTGATCCTAGGATCACCTTTGCCTAACAGTCCTATGTATCACAAATCAGTTTTGGAGAATGATGAGATAAAAATACAAATTCAAGAATTGATGCAAGAGGGTCACATCAGGCCAAACTCTTCACCCTATGGTAGCCTAATTGTCTTGGCATCAAAGAAAGATGGAACATGGAGGCTTTGCATTAACTATCAAGCCCTGAATAAAGTCTTTGTGAAGAATTGCTACTTCTTCCCCAGGATTGATGACCTACTGGAAAATCTTTGTGGTGCAAATTTCTTCACCAAAATTGATCTCAAATCTAGTTATCACCAAATTCCCATCGATCCCACTAATGTTTAGAAGACTACATTCAAATCTAAGGAGGAGTTCTTTGAATGGTTGGTTATGCCTTTTGGCTTAACTAACGCACCTGCAACCTTCATGAGGATGATGGATGACATCCTAAGACCCTTCACCATCTTATTTGTGGTTGTCTACTTAGATGACATACTCATCTATAGCATAACTTGGGAAGAACATTTGTAACATGTTTGCAAGGTGATTCAAACTCTTCAAGAGCACAAGTTGTATGCAAATCTCAATAAATGCACATTCAGGATGACAATAATTCAGTACCTTGGGTATGTTGTGAATGAGGAAGGGGTCCATATTGATCCATAAAAGATTTAGGTTATTTGAGAATGGCCCACACCAAGGACCCTCATAGAGCTTCACAACTTTTTGGGTCTTACAAATATCTACCACAGGTTTGTTCTTGGATTTTCACATGTTTCTTGGTCACTATCCCAAGTGACTAAAGGAAGATCTAAAGCTGCATTTCAGTGGGGTGAAATATAACAAAGGGCATTTGAGAATTTAAAGAATAGACTTTTCTCAGCTCTTGTTCTTACCTTGCCAGATTTGCATCAACCTTTTGAGTTGATGATAGATGCATTTGAATATGCCGTAGGAGCTATCATTATGTAACATGGCCATCTTGTTGCATATTATAGTGAAAATTTCACTGATATAGTTAGGAAATATCCAACATGTGATAAGGACCTCTATGCCATTATTTAAGCCTACAAATAATCAAAACACTACATCTTGGGGAAAGAGACGGTCATCCACACTGACCATAGACCACTGAAATTCATCTAGACACAGAGCAAACTATGAAATGAGAGGCACCAAAAGTGGGCCACATATCTTCAACAATTCCAACTAATAATCAAACACAAAAAGGGGAGTTCAAATACAACTATAGATTATCTGAGCTACCTACCAATTACTGCACTCACAATAGTTCTTGTCTTATGCAGTCATGAGACTACCACTTGGGGTGCTCTGTATGAAGTAGATCCTATATTTGCCGATACATATCAAATGCTTAAAAAAGGTAAGCATGTTTCTAATTTTTATTTGCAATATAATGTCCTCTATCATATGGGGCACATCTATGTTCTAGATATAGAGCAACAAAATATGATATGGGAAGTACACTTCAAGAGTACAACTGGACACTTTGGTATAGAAAAGACATTGGTAGTTCTTCAAAAACACTTCTACAGGCCCCATATGCAGAAGGATGTGGAAAGATATCTCAAATCTTGCACCCCATGTGAAATAGCCAAGCCAACAAATAATAAACAAGGATTGTACATGTCATTGCTAGAACCAACTAGACCTTGGGAATCTGTCTCAATGGATTTTATCTTAGGTTTGCCCACTTCAAAACATGGTAAGTACTATATTTTTGTGTTAGTTGATCATTTTTCAAAAATGGCTATCATGATTGTTTGTAAGAAAAATATATCTACTAATTAAATATCTCAAATATATTTTAGTCATGTATGGCTCCATTTTGGTCTCCCCCAATCCATTGTCTCAGATCGAGATAGCAGGTTCCTGAACATCTTTTGGTCCACTCTATGGAAGATGATGGATACCAAGATGATGAAGTCCACAACCTTCCATCCATAGACTGATGGTTAAATAGAGGTGGTAAACCACTTTCTTGTTCACATGATTTAGATATATCACTCCAAACATCCATGTACATGGGATGAGAGACTTCTTTTCATACAACATGGATACAATCGAGCGTTGCACAGCTTGACCAAGCATAATCCATTTCAAGTATGTTTTGGGTTCCAATGCATGGTACCAATTGATATAGTTATTCCATTTTCCACCATGTAATTCAAACCTCATGGAAGATCTGAGGCAACAAAAGTAACAAAGTTTATTGAATAAATGCAACACATCCAACAACAAGTTCATGTCATCCTGGAGAAGATGAATCAGAAGTATAAGCAATGCCATAACAAACTTAGGATTACACACCATTTTAATATGGGTGACAAGGTTTGGTTGTGGCTTCAAAAAAAATGACTTGTAGGCCCACACAAAAAGATTCAGCCTCTACGATACAGTCCCTACACCATCACCAAAAAAGTTAGAGAAAATGCTTTTGAGTTGAACCTACCAGCCTACCTTGGTTTGCATCCAATATTCAATGTGGAGCTCCTCAAACCATATCATCCACCTCTATTAGACACTTCAATTATATTAGAATAACTAGACATTAATGAGCTTGATCCACAAATTTTTGCTTCAGTGGAAGAGGATCAGATTTTGGATACCTAGATGAAGACAACAAGATGACTCTCTATTCCACTTTATCGTGTGGTCAAAAGGGGCCAGCTTAGCCACCAAGGTGAGTAGCTCATAGAGAATCAAATAAAGATAAAACTATCACACCTGATGAGGAACATTGATGAAATGGGGACCATTTCCTTTCAAGGAGGGAGGAATGATCTGGGCAACAATTTAGGTGACAATTTAGGTGACAGTTCCACCCCAATTGATGATGGAACTTCTAGGAGCCATAACTTTTGCACCGTAGCTCCAATTGACTCACCGTTTGAACAGTTGGAAATATAAAAATGAGTAGAATTATTTTAGATGGAATTGATATTTTTTTAATGAATTTTTTCCCTTGAAATCCTAATAAAATATCCCTAAATTTCAATTTTAGTAGTGCAGTCTAAAAAAAGTAAGTTTCTAAAAATAGTAATTCCTCAAATTTTGTATTTCTTAAAATCTTAAAAGTCTAACCACTTAATATACCTTGAGATTGGTGACCTTCCACATCATCCTCATGATTAAAAATGTGTATAAATGAAGATTTAAATTGAAATGTGAAGACATACATCTCTTCCCAAAGATAAGCATATAATTGTATTGTGATCTTGAGTAATACTATATCTCTTCTCAGAGAATTCATTGTTACTGTGTTATTTCTATGTTCTTGAAATATTTATCAACCATAACTTCTAATTTTTGTATCATTTAAACTATATCTCATTATATGAAGTGATACTAAATTCTGTACCAGTTACCCATTACCTTTCTATCAAACCGATACCTGATTCTTGTTTCTCCTCCATCAATTCCCATTTTGAGGAGGTACATCATCCAATATTTGGAGCATATAACTCATATTTTTTTGTGTTATAACATGTTATTAAAAATTATAAGATAAAATGGGGAAAATGTAGACATCAAAAATATGTCACACATGTACGTAACTACCTATGTTAAAACCTCCTTGAGCCCTTTTTAATAATAATAATTAATCTCCCTAACTCATAATTTTACCCCTCACACATTTAATTAATTTAAAATACTTAATTAAATTAATAAAAACCCTCTATTTCCACCTTACCTAGCCACCTTTCCCTATGACTAATTCTCCCCTAATGAGTCACCTCAAGACCAAGTCCCCTTATCCTAACTACCTAAGACTTATTCCCACTCCCAAACTAAATTCTTAAACAACTACTTCCTTCCTAACCTCTTATTTTTACCATTTTATAATGGGTGTCACACTTGGCACACATAACAATAAAAAATAGGCTAAGAATAGAAAGGTTTACCTAGTCAACCTATGGTCGACATCAGTGGGATACCTATTAACATCGATGAGATTACTAACATCAGCAATAGAAGTCAAACTTCAACTTGTAGTTCATGTTAGTAGAAATTAATAAAATCAATTCTTACTCTCATTCAATCTCTCAAAATTATATTTTTGACATCCAGTCTTACAATCACTCTACGTAAGTCAATCACCATTAACAACTAAGATCTTGAGGACCAACAACATCTACTTGTTCTCTCTATTCTGGCATTCAAGTTCAGACTCCTAAATAGAAACTATCAACCTAACATTTATCATTCAAAAACCACCATAGCTAATTATATCACTAATATTGTAGGTTGTTTAAATCTTTATTCTTCCATTTCTTTATATCTACCTTACACTACTTTATATACTTCTAACCGTACCCCCATGAGGAAGTTACAAATCTTCCTTACTTGTTTCCCCTTACATGCATACCATTCCTTTTACTAGACTTAATCAATCCATAAACTCCCTTTCCTAACTCTCTCAACCTCTCTGACCTGATCCAAACCATATTCTAGACCTAAAAAAGCCTTTTACAACTTCCTAAATAATCATTTCCCCTACCAACATCAGCATCCTAACTGACATCGGTCACCTCCCTACCGACCTCAGCATCCTGACTGATATTGGTCACTATCCTATCGACATCATTCACTATTAATTTTCTATCCTTTTCAAAACCTACCTAGACTACTTATAAAACATGAAAAAAACACCTCACCTATACCCTGTCACTCTTTACTGCAAATAGGTTGTTAAAAATGGTAATCTTATCTCTCTTTCACTCTCTCTTTGCCTCTCTTTTAGTTATTTATTATTCTTTTGCCTCTCAAAAATGGACTGTCATCTCTAGGGAAGTTTCACACTTCCTATAACAAGCACGTAGCTTGGCATCCCACTCATTTATCTACTAACAAACATCTTTTGGTAGTGCTTTCTTATTTATAGGTAGTCCTCTCCAGCCAAAAATGAGTGGTCACAATGTCTAGATATGGTGTTCAAACCAAATTTGGGTTCATTCTAATCACTTATCCCCTTCCTTCATTATGTTTTCCTTTAGACTTAAAATAGTCAAAATTTAGTGAAATAATGGCATGAACTCATTCTCTTAATAAAATAAATAGACTCCCATGTCTCTTTATTCAACACCTCCCAAAGGGTCAAGTAGATGTTCTCACTCCGTAACCCATCCAAGAATATATCAAGTATCCCCTTAAGATGAGTGTCTAGTTCTTGACCAATAAGGTGGTCATATTTAACTAGAATGGTATAATTGATGTTTAGGATACTTGGAACATAAGGTTTAATGTGAAATTTGGAAATACATTTAGACTTGGTCCCATACCTTGTCTTGAAATCTATATAGGATCAATCTACTACTAGGTAACCCCTAATTTTAGTTATGAACTTTCTAGATAAGCATAAAGCAAAGTGAGGAGGTACTTCTAGAACCACTACATATTGAGCTACTAAAACCTCTAATTTATACCTCTGATAATACCATCTAGTTTGGTAAAATATCCATCAAGCTATAAAACTCCCTTGGATTGAGGTTCATACTTCAAACCAAGTTGATTTATTATTGACTTTGGCATCACTTAAGTACTTTTTCCACTATCTACCATGCAATTATGTACTAAGGAGTTTCTAATGATTTAAAAAAGGTTTAATGGAGGAGGTTTGACCACCTTGTTTTATTGTCCTTCATTAGGCCCTTTGGTTTTATTGGTGAGAACTACATTTTCCTTGGTAGATTCTCAGAAACATTGATCTTTGACAAACCTTCTTGAAGGATATCCTCTTGACAAAGAATAGAAAGCATGTCCCACATTAGAAAAATTACATTGGAATTCTTAATATAATCAATAATATTTATGTGAAAACCAATAACCTTTTTTTTGCTTTAAGAACCACAACCCTATTCTGAACCTATGAATTCTAGGGTATAAAGGTGCTTCCTTGGTTCTAATTTTTTTGAATTGTAGGAACTTTTAGATTAGTAGTCAGTTCATTTAGATTTTATATCAAATGAGTAATATTAGGATAATCTGTTACTACTTCTTGGTTTCCCTCCATGTTCCTCCTTTTAAACCTTGTATTGGTTACCACTAGAATGTTTGCTTGGTTAGAACTAGCATGCTGATTGAAAACATAGAACTCTTCCTAATCATAGTTAACCATTGTAGCACCCAATTGGTTTTTTCCTTGATTATTCCATTGGCCTTTTTAAGGCTCTTCTAATTTTATCATCATAGGCACTTTTATATTTTGATCCATGAGATCTTGATTGAAACCATAGTTAGTACCCTACTACCACTGATCATTGAAAGCTTAATTAAATTTGGTGTTTAAAATCATGGCTTGATTGAATGAATAATTCCAAGGAATAATACCCTCATCTTATTTTGAAATTTTATTTTTAATATGAACCAAATTATTGAAATTAATTGAATTAATAGGATTGTAATTATTTTTCCTAGCATAGTTAGGTTTCCCTTGTCCTTGGCCTTGGAAATTTCCCTTGAAGGGTGGCCTATTAGCTTGGTAAGACTATTGAGGATAAAATGGATCCTAATAATGTCTATTAAACTAAGATTTCTACCTCTTCACATTCACCAATTCATTTCCCAAAGTATGAAACATGCTCTTAAGTTCTTAGAAATTCTTGTGCTCTTGGGAGTCACTAGACTGACTAGTTGAAACCTTATCTTTCTTTGGTGTAGGTATGGAAACAAGTGTTAGAATAGGAGAAATGGAAGAAAGGGGAGGAATATAATCAGGAGGTGGTTGAATATTAGGAAACAAAGACATAGGTGGTGTAGGTGTAATCTTTCCATCTTTTACTAGACTATTCTCTGCTTTGATTTCCACCTCATAAGCATCTGATAGTGTGTTTCCTCCCATAAACTGAATCATCACTATAATGTAACTATTGAGATATTTCAAATAGTATAGGAAATTATAGGTAGGATTAGTATTGATAGATATTGTAATCTTATCCCATGTCTTTCAAAAATTATTATTGAAATCCTTCATAAGCTTTTGAGGAGTCCTCTTGATTGTAGTTAACTATTCTATAAGTGATAAGTGGTCACTCTTATCTTCAAACCTCTTACATAAAGCATCACCTATCTGGTCCCATGGTGTGATGGATTTAGGAATAAGGTACCCATTCCAATCCAACACCTTGCCCTTGAAATATATGGCCAATAACTTGATGGCCATGTTTTCTTCATTGATGTCATGGATATTATAAATGTTGGAAATATCTTTTAGGTGCTTAGAAGGGGCTATATAATTATCTCTTGTGAAGTAAGGAAAACTCTTTAGGGATGCCACTATAATAGGATCATATTTATTGAGTTTTAATGGGATATAATCATTTAAGTCCAAAAAATTTAAAGATATTGAGAGAGCCATCATAATGAAAGGGGATAACAAAAATCTTCTAAAAGAGGTAGACTTGTAGGTTAATTTAGGAGGAAAGTTTCCCACATATGGGTGAGTGTTAGCAAATTTTAACTTTCTTGCTAAATTTAATGGTAATTAAAAAAATTCAAAAGAATACCTCTAGAAGCTGATCTTATAGTCACCTTTGGCATGAAATATAGGTACTTTTTTGCCACCAATATATTGAGTGTTCTTTAGAATCACTAGATACTAAAAGATGAAAGTTATAACTATTATAAACTGATCAAATCAACATCAAACTTGACTGATATTATTTAAAAGTGGTCCCACTAGGTGTGCTAAAAACTATTATAGCATAGAATTTCACCCTTATGGGAGATTTTTTAGGATCTCTCACTCCTAGCTATAATATTAGAGTAAACTCAGGATGTGGGTATCATATAATGAGGTTGAACCTCCAAAGAAGGCAACTCCTATTGGCAGGTCACCTAGACTAATACTTTTACTTGGAAAAGGGATAAAAAGGGGGTATAAGATGACTAAGAACACTAAAAAAGTGATGTAACAAATTAAATGACACTCCAATAAGCTTGAAATAAACACTAATTAAGCATAATCTAATCTTTTCTCACACAACCTCACAAACTAGCTAATTTGCATACGTATTTCTTAAACTAGGCTCATTAAGCAATAGATGAAGCATAGAGGAGTTCCAAAACTCATAGTAAGTAATGGAAGAACATGGAAGAACACTTATTCATAAATCCATCATACACAATCTTGATAAACATAAGTTAAAGGTAAGAAATAGGTGAAAAATGATCTTATTTTCTTCAAAATGTATCTATTAAAAAATTTGATATGGTTTTGCCTTAACAAATGAAAATATCTTTTACAAAATAGGGGGAAAATGGGAGATACAAAAGAAAAGGCGAAGAAAGAGAGGAGAATAAAGAACTTAGTAATCAATAAATGAGATACAACCACCTTCCATAGAGTCTTAACCACCTTTGGATCAATTATCACTGATCTTTCCTCAACAAAATAATCCTTACTAGTCCAAATAGCCTTCAAACATTCTAATTGGCTTAGAAAGACACTAGAAGATAAAAATATTTGAGGATGATGATGTCATGATCTACTCATAAGTTAAAAATCTCCAAAGACTTGGAAAACACATTTAATTCTCCACTTCCTCTCCCAACCTCTAAACTTCTCCTCTTGGACTCATATGCCTAGCTCCACTTTCTCTTCAAGAAGATGCTTGGAATATGGTCAGTTGACTTAGCATTTGATGCTTAAATGACCATGGAGGTTAAGTTTTATGTTTGTTTTTTGGTTTTTTCCTTTATGCTCAACTCCTATTTTATCCTCCAACCTATAATAAACTCCATGAAACTTGTAAATATCATAGACTCCATTGATGAAGGTCTCAAGCTTGAGCCACCTTCAAACAACTACCCTCAAACATGTTCCCAAGACCATTTTCCACCATAATATATAATTTTGTACCTATATAAGGCCTTTATAAATCCATGTCATTCATATGAGGATTAAAATGAAGATTTGGACAACCTTTAACACCTGCAATAATGGTGGAAATCACCATTAAAATTGTAACATTTTATAAAATGTCAAAAAACTTGGGGTTTTAACCATTTAGCTTAGTAAATCACACTATAAAACATTTTATATGGATCCAAGTTACATGTAATGGTGATTTAGGTCCCATTATATCTCTTCCAATCATTTAAACCATTACTCTCTTTGACGACCTACAAAAATAGGCATTTTTGAGCCATTTTGGACCTCCTAAGCACCAAAAAATGACAAATTCTTATAAAAAATATGTTTTTAATGATATTAATATATTATTATAAATTTTATAGGTGGTTTCCAAATAATATAATCAATTTTATGGACCTATGAGTCCAAAAACCCAAAACTAGTCAAAAAACTCATTTGGCAGCCTAGACAAGCTCACCATCAAGATGATTGTTCATAAAATTTAGACTCCCATTCAACCACTTATTTCCATGTATATATATTACATATACCCCTTAAACATCCTTAAAAATATTGGGATCCCATCCAAAATGTATGAAAAGATACATACGTAAAGATAATTATATGTAGGGTT
Source organism: Torreya grandis (assembly GCA_037957365.1). Classification (NCBI taxonomy): domain Eukaryota; kingdom Viridiplantae; phylum Streptophyta; class Pinopsida; order Cupressales; family Taxaceae; genus Torreya; species Torreya grandis. Next base: position 303,443 of record JARHVA010006514.1, on the reverse strand, counting down.
TACAAGCATTTTGGACATGCTTATTCTCTTAGCGATTGTTCATAAAACTCAAGACCTTAACCAGCCTAAATAAATAATTAATTTAAATTACATATGTATAATCAAAACATACTAAAATAATTTGTCCCAAATCCTCCTGGTATGAAAGATACGAGCATCTAAAGAGGGGCTAAAACTAGGTGTCTTAGGCCTAAAATGCTCAAATTACTTCAAAGGACCAATTTTAACTTCCAATTTATCTTATTTTATTTAAATAATATTCATATAACCTAAAACATCTCATAATACCTCTGCATGAAGTCACCTTGCATTAGAAGGTCTGAGAATGTCTTTTGGTGTTATAGGCATTCAAATAAGTTGTAAGGCCTAATTGGCCAAATATAAATATTGGAGTTATTGGACACATATAGGATTATATGGGGTTAAAAAACCATTTTTACATGTTATTTACCTTATTAGACTTACATTCTCCTCTTCAAATGATCAAAAATCCAACTTTACTCTATATGCCTTGAGACTGCCTATGGGGTTCCTAGCTTGCTTGCATGTTTTAGATGGAGTTTTGAGTGTGAAAACTCTTGAAATGTGTTTATTAGATTTAAAATCATACCCTTATCTTTTAAAATACTTATATAATCTTTAATCCTTCTATTATACCTTAAACCTCTAAGAAGTATGCTTACACCAATGGTGACTATTATCAGACATGGAGGGGTCTATGTCAAAACAATGGGAACTTAAAAGTTTTCAAATTACCTTGAAAATATTATTTATATGTATATTAGGTCATTATTACCAATCCTAAAAACTTTCATTGTTGGAGGATGCATACTTTAGCCTATAGACCCTTTTTACCAAGCCTTACCTTGAGCTGCATGCTTGCTTCCTTCATGCCTAAACTTGCCACCAAAGAGTTTCTAATTTAAATATTGAATTTTATCTTTTAAATATAAAATATTAAGTTTCCAAAATCATAATTCATGGATTTAATATCTCTCCAAGGCTTAAACTTCTCGTTATAACTCGAAATTGACAAAAGCTTTATTTAGTCTCTAATGACTGCCTATGGACTGCAACAGGTTTGGGTAATAACAATTAGTATTTTAAAAAAAATTATGACATTTATTATGGAATTTAATTATTTTATGGGTCATTTATACCATTATTAATAAATTTCATGGTTTGACATGATTTGTAGATACACCAAAATGGCCAATTCCTCCAAGATAGGCTTTAATGTTGACCATGATTAGACATGGGGTTGAATATGCTGGAATAGTGAATGGTTACCCTTATAAAAAAAACCTATAAAATATTTTTTATTTTTATATTATTCCATTTTGAGTCTCTCCACCAAATTTCATGATTAGATCATGCATATTTTAGCCTCTAGACCTCTTTTACCAAAAGCTAGTGACATGTTGCCTGCTTGGTCAAGTTTTCAAACTGAGTTTTCCTCCCTTTTTCCGTGTTTTATTCCTTATCATGATGATTTTTATTTTAATATGTAATTAACCTCATAATTTTAATGTTTTCACCTTCTTTTACTAGCTATCTCAAAATTATGTAGCTCATGTATGACCTCAGCTCCTTCAAGAACCTCATTTTGTCTATGTATAAATAGTGTTATAGGTGATGATTATGAGGTGAATGAATATAGTTTATATTATTAATATCACCACATATTATTTATACCATTATAAACTCCATCATTTACTTATTAATCCTTAATATCATTTGAAACTATTCTAATGGAACCATTGTGTTCTCAACTTGCTTGGCCTGGAAGATAAGCCTTTAGCCATATATGGCTATAGGTGATGTTAAAAAGGTTGAAATTGATTGTATATTATTTTTTTGAAGTCCTATATGGAGCCCATTCCATATCTACATGTTATTATGAAACATTCACACCATGAGACTCCACCATGGAATACCTTGCTTGAACTAATTTTTTCCCTCATGAAGATAGGTCTGCTTTCCCAAATGGTTATAGGTGTGCTTCTTGGGAGTGAGAATATAAATGATTTTAATCCCTATTTTCCCATCCAATTTCATAATTCTTAATTTATTCCTTTTTAAAATCAATATGCTACCATGACATCACTTATGAATATATACTTCTCCTTTAAACCATGTCAACCCTATGCTAGCTGAAGGAAATCCTGATTATGATGGCTATAGAAGTAAATTTGTGTTAAAAATAATTGTTTTAAATTATTTTAGAGTCCTTACTATCATTATTTTATCTATTTCACACTTGGAGAGTTGGAAAACCAATCCCATATTAGTTTTCCATATGACATGATATTTAATCCTCGAGATCTTTTTAAACAAGGATTATATCTTCTTATCAGTGTATAAGATTGAATACTCCAATATGATTATTTTGACATAGGTGTGATTAGGATATATTCAAAGATATTTATTTCATTACCTTGATGAGTTAATACCACTACATTCCTATGAATCATTCATTTTAAAACAACCTCATTCAAAGACCCCTTGCTCTCACCTTTCAATGCTTTGGGATAGGACTATGTACTTTGAAAAGGTTATAGGTGTGTGTTTCAAGGAAATGAGTGATCAACTTATTTTATAGTCATTGAGTCTCTTTTAAGGTCATATTATGTAGAGGATAACCACAAAACCATCTCACTTGTACTTTTATCTCAATGCAAGCCCTTGACATAGTTTATTAAGTTAATTCTACTCCAAGGAATCACTTTCTTATTTGAATGTCTTTAAGACCTTAATCATGCTTCTGTATTCCCATTATACTCCTAAATCAATGTACAAACCTTTCAAAATTCTAACTCACACTATACATCACTCTTGCCTACTTTTTTTGTTTAGGCTTGTCTATTATCCCTTTTTTGGACAAATCCTTCTTGTTTGATCAATATGGAAATCATTATAAATATATAAAACAATTTTAGAGCACCCTTTATCTCCATATCACTCTCAAGAAGATTTACATCTCCATCCCTTGTGCAAGTACATTATCCCTTTTAGTGGTCTTTCTAATTAGGCCTTTTTGGGACAAAATCCTTGTTTTGACCCAACCCTAGATCCTCCATACAAACCAATGATATTTTAGGGAACCCTTTTCCACCATATAGCTTATTACAAAGTTTCACTTCTCAGTTCCTTCTACATCATCACCTTTTCATTACCTCATTACATTGTATTAGGTTTCTAAGCCTAGCTACTACATAATCAGCAATATATGCTTTGTACAATATTGTACATACCCAAAACCATGTTTTACCCAATCCACTAGACTACCAAGTTTTTTCCATTTTCAAGGGTTCAAACTCAAGATATGAGGTGTTTTCTCTAGAAACCCTAACCTAGGTTTGTCCAGGCCTATAAGTGGCCAAGAACACTAAAACTTTATTTACTTGAGTTTGAGAACATATCCAAGGGATATAATAACATATCCAATTTTTTCTCAACATCCCATACTTCTTACAATAGGTTATAACTCCTACATCACCTTACCAAAGATGCTTAACACTAAAACATAGAGGACTGTATATCTCTTTTTGACTATGTATAGGTTTATGGGACTTTGTACTTACCTTTGATTGCAAAAACTTCATAGTGGTCACTCCCATAACCTTAAAATTCCTTTAAACCATGATGGGATTGAATCAACTCAATGTTCCTACAAATTCTCATACTCTCACATCTATTCTTGCCTTAGACCTTTGCAAACAAGATGTGTTTGTGTGAAAAATAGGGTACTCACTATGTAAAAGTAGTGGTTAGGTGAATTTGACTATGTTTATGTTTTGAAAATTTATTAATTTAATATTGACTTTATTTTATTACAACATATTTTATAAAACCTTCATACCATAAATCTCTCTCTTTATTTTGCTTGAAACCCCTGTATTAGAGATAGGCTTGCCTTCAATGACCATCTCTAAAACTTGAAAATAGTCCTTCTATAGATTAAAACCAATTCCCCCATTAGTTTTATATATTTTCACAACTCCAATGAAGCTCCACCTTGGTTACTTAGTCTCTTGGACATCACCCTCTTTCCAAATTAAACTTGAATCTATTTTGGACCTACAATTGTCTAAACCAAAAAGTGGTTGTAGGTGGATGTATTAGGCTATGATATACCTTGAGATGATTTAGAGAGTTTGAAAAAAGGTACCAAGTGGTATATAATGTCCATGAGTATACTTTGATTATAAAAATATCTTTTACAAACTCAAAACCTTCTTGAAGGTTACCATCCATGAAGGTGTTTAATAGCTCATATCCCCCTACTTGACTATAACATTGTTTTAAGTGTGGTTTTAGGTCTCCATTTTATCTTCTTTAGCCCTAATTGAACACTAAAAACATTATTCTTAATATTTTTATTGATACTAACACCTTCATTCTTAACTCTGATCCAAATAACCTCCATAATACTATAAGGGTCTAAGAAATTGTCAGAAACAAGAATATGCTTGCTATAGGTGAGTGTTTTCATATAAGCCTATAGGTGTAGACTTGAACCCTGGTTGTGGTTTATTTTCATCCCTTAAGGGTTATGAAATCAATAAATCTATATTTGGATAAAGAATCCTTATTGAATTATAACTCCATTCATATATTTATGTTTTGATAAGACATCTTAAAAGATTATGACCTTATCAAATGTAGATGATTGTGTTGTATGGATCATGACTACTCTTAGCTTTAGAAAGGTAACCAAATGTTGAATTTGGTCCTTGTTCTTCAAACCACTACCACCTAGTGAAATTCATTGAGACAATACCCATAAATAAGACCTATATTTAATATATCAAGGTCCATAACTTGTTTGAGTGATCTTGATACCCTTTCACTCATTATTTGAACCCCCATTGTCATTTTAACTTTAATAAAGTCACTTTACATGAAGATACATTAATTTCACACCACATTGAACTTATGAGATCATTTGAAAGCTCAAGATACTGTAGAAAACAATAAAATTATGCAGTAAAAGATTTCATGAGTTAAGAATCCTCTAGCATTATACTCCTTTGGTAAAAAATCCACTTTCAATGTCAAATCACTACCCCTATCATAGGATCACCTTTAAGGAGACATTAAAACTTATCTAGACTTTATGTTTCTCTTTTATAAGATATCACCAAATGTGGATAAGGCCCTATTTTGGAGAAATTAAGGTAAAAAGCCCCTAAACTTCACCTTCTACAATTATGGATATGATTTGAGTCAATATACTACTCAAATGGATTCACTATGATGGTTATGGAATTATAAACATTTTATGACCTTAAGGAAAGGTTAAAACAAATTTCCACATATGTCCTCCACCTAATTTGTACTCTATATGAGTCACTTGTAGGTGCACATTACAAGATACATGGAAGTGAAAGTGAGAATTTGACCATATGCATAATGGATGAACCTATGATCAAAATTAGACCTCCCCAAAACCTTCAAATTAATCTTTCCAATCTTTGAGGATGTCAAAATTGTTCCAATGTTCTCATTTTAACATGGTTATTCTCCTGTAGGGCACCTAAAACCTTAATATATGATAATAAGGGATTTTGCAATTTGTTTCTTATTCAAGGCAAGTTTTGTATGATTAGATATCTAAATATTCATTGGACAATTGAAAATAATGATTAACCCATCACTTTACATTCATTAATTCCACTCAAATGAACCTCTTTAAACTACTCATTACTTCATTTCACTTTAAGGCAAGACAAAGATTGTTGTAGATGTTGTTTTTCTATGTAAATTAGTCCTTATTTGACCTATCAAGGCTTTGATGAACTAATAAGGATTTATGATAAAATATCACTTGATTGAGTTGATGTGGCATAAGGAGGAAGATGTCCATTATCCCTCAAACCTAGGTTTTACTCCAAAAATGATCAAATGGACCATTCACAAAGATAACAAGGAAAATATATTTTATGCCATAAGTACCTTCTTGGGAGAGATTATATAATGGAACCAATTTTAATATGTCATATTTTGCCCTTAAATAACTCCCCTAAAACCATTTTTTCTTATTTAGTTATGAAATGAAGCAACATAAGAAAACCTGGACCTTATATGGATGAGTAGGCCATCTAGACACCCCTAAACTATTAGTAATTGTTCATAAATATATGGAAACTAAAAATTAAAAAAATTGTAATTAAATTAGGTTACCTATCACTTCCTAAGATATTATGACCCAAATCTCTCTATCCTGAGCATACAGAGTGAAAACCTGAGGCTCTCCTAAATCTATCCAAGACTGCCCAAAATGGTTTTTCATTAGTATGAAGAACCAGAAGCCTACCTATATAATAAAAAACTTGGTAAATATTTTATATTATTTAAATTACATTTAATTATTTATTTAAACCTTTTGAAATTCTTGGACCTCCATTAATGGTAAAAACATGTTTCATGCCTAGTTTATAGGTAATAGGTTTTCCTTACCTATACTGGTTCTTGTGATTGACTATGATTTTAGAGGCCTATGAGTGGATGTTAGGGACAAAATTTATTCCTTAATATGATATATGATCCCTTGAATTAATCAAAACCTTCCAAAAACTATTTAGTGAAAGCTTCAAAAGGCTCCAAAATGCATCCTTTTGCTCCCAAACTCCTCTCCTCCACTCCAAATGACTTGAAATGGAATTGAACATCTATAAATAGGTTAAAAAAAATCCATAATTAGGTGGGATAAAGTCAAAACCAATTTGAGTTCCTCAAAAAGTTATTTTTTCACTTGAAATTTCTATTTTAAGGACCCTTAAGTCATCTAATGCACTTTTGGGGGTCTTTTGGGCATAATAGCTTCTATAGACCTCATTTTTGACCCATTAGAATATCTGGAGACTTTTTGAAAACCTCCTTCATTCCCATGAATTCTCAAACACCTTGGAAACATTTTTTATCCTTCACTTATAGTTCAAGACTTGTTTTTAGGCATTTTCCTCAAAATCTCTAAATTTAACTTAAAACTTTCTTAAAGTGTTTCAAAAGCTTGGAAGTGACATGTGATAGATTAATGAGGTTTGTATTATATTTCCACCATTATATCATCCACTAATTAGTAACTCTTCTCAAACCCTCACACCACACTATGACCTCCTAAGATACTATACTGCATCATCAAATAAGGACTAGAAAGGGACTAGTCATGGGGGTAGAAGGTTATTGAATGGTCTAAGAGAGTGGCTTGATCCATCGAGGGAAAATTTGTGTATGTATTCCAATTTTTACCAATAGTGATATTTATGCCAACTATGACCAATATTACAATAATTATCAATATGTTAATGCAACTAAGGTTTACTATCATCACAAACTAGCTCACAAAGATCCTATCAAAAAACTTAAGAAACCATATTTGGAAGAAAAACTTCTCAAAGATACTGAAACCACTAATTTATCTTTTTAATCCCTTGAGGAACAACCTCCTTCTTATAAACCCCTAATAACTTTCATTCCTTCAAAATATATTTTACCTTCTAAACCTCACATAGGTTCTTATAAATCCCATTGGAACTTTCTTGAAGAACTTAATTCCATGCCTTACAAGATTCCACTTATGGAGTTGGTTTGTACTTCCCCTTATCATCGCAAGTTATTTATGAAATAATTACAATCAATTTAAGATCCATCTTCTATATATGAAAAACCACTCTCTATTGAGCCTCAACCTACCAATGTGCATACCATTGAATCCATTTTCTCCTTCCAAAACATCCATTGAATTTCCTAAAGAGGACATGATTAATGATAAAATCCTTTTTGGCATCAATGATCCACCATTATTCATTTTTAATAACCATTAATACTACCCTTATTCACAAAGTTTTAGTTGATTAAGGGTCTGGTATTAATGTACATCTTTGTGTATCATCTAACATCTTGACTATAATAAGGATCATCTCAAACAAACCTACCTCACCTATCGTGGATTTGATAAAACTAATCAAAAATTCACTTGGTTGTATTTAGCTTCCCTTAACAATTGGACCTAAGAACATTCAAACTAAACTTATGGTCCTTTATTTTCCCTTATCTTATAACATACTCCTTGATCACCCTTAGACTCATAGAATTAGGGCCATCACTTCTTCCAATAACCAATGCATCAAATTACTACATAACAGTAAATGGTATATGCAAGAGGCCAATCCCAATAATTAGAGTATTTAACTTCCCAACCTAGAATCTCAATATTGCATTCCTACCATTCCTACCATCAACAATGTTCCCTTGCCTAAATTCATCAACATTAATCTAGACTTATAGATCACTCTTGTTGATTCATATGATGATGAACCCAATGAATTACAACATATTTTCAACACCATTAAGATTCTATTTATATATTAGAGTGGTTTCCTCCTTGTTTATTAACTTGTGATCACATTATTCCTGTCATTGATGAGATCACTAATTTTCTCACTCCATACAGTGCTCAAAAACCTTATTATATAGAATATGCCTTTCAATTCAATGATTATAGAGTGGTCAAACTATTTTAAGATCCTCTAATCACATCTGCATGAAAGTTCAGTAATCTCAAATTTTCACCTTCTAAAACTCCCCTTGAACCTCAAGCATTTACCATCTCTCCAACTTATGATTATAAGTAAATCATGTACCAAGTTCAGTCTCAAGACTTGGATGTTTATCATTATCAAAAAACTTTATCTTAAATACATACTTTCACTTGGTATGTTCACACCATTACTATGGATTTTAAATTAGCTCCTGAATGTCATGTACATCCTACTAATACTCTACTTCTTAATATTCCTTGGGTGGTTGAACAAATCCTACCTTTCAAACCTTTAAATATTATTGCATCTTCTCTACCACCTATAAATCCCATCATTACATCTAATTCTTTCCCTATCAAATAAAATAATGACACACCAATCTCATCTGATCAATCTATTCCTCATTCTTCCAAGATTAAATTAGATGCTAAGGCCACAAATGTCCATTAGATACATTACAAATATGATCACCTTGGTAATAAAATTATTGATATTGAATTAGATGTTGAGTGTTATGTTCCTCTTCCCACTTTGCCTAGAAATGAAGCTATTCTTTAATTAATTCATACCCAACAACTTCAAGTTACTTTGCAACATCAAACTCATGAATTTCAAACACAAGGCCCCTTGTTTCAATAATTTTATCACTATCATTGACCCTAAAGATAATCCAATTTCCTCTTTACCAAATGAACCATATCATTTCCAAGATGGCAATGTTATGTTTAATGAAGAAACTACTCACATTGAATATGGTATTCCATCATGCCCTTGACCAATTATAGTTTCTCTTGAACTCAAAACTGATGAACATGATAAATTTAGCTTATTTTTTTATAAATATCATGAGATATTTTCCTATTCCTATGAGGACATGCTTGGTATTGACCCTAAAATTATGGTGCACAATATCATCACTTATCTTGATGCCAATCTTGTGCACCAAAAGAAATTGAAATTTCCACCCAAAGTTTCCACCTTATGACATAAAGAAATTATCAAACTTCTTAATGCTAAGTTTATCAAACCAATGGAATATTTTGAATGGGTTTATAACATAGTCCCCATTCAGAAAAATGTCACTGTGGTCATTCACATTTGCATTGATTTTCATAATCTTAATCTTTCTTGTCTCAAGGATAATTGCCCTCTACCTTCAATAGATGCCATTATCAATTCTATAGTTGGTTATGAAATGTTATCTATTATGGATGGTTTCTCAGGTTACAGTCAAATTCACATTTCCCCTAAAGACCAACATAAGAAAAATTTCACCATGGACTTGGACACATATTAGTATGTTAAAATGCCCTTGGGTCTCAAAAATGCTAGATTTACCTATCAACAAGCAATGAATCATATATTTCATAATCTTATTCAAAAAATTATATAAACCTATGTGGATGACCTCATTGATAAATCTAAATGTTACAAGACTCATATTTATGATATTTACATCACCTTTGACTACTTTCTTAAATACAAAGTTATACTAAATCCTTACAAATGTGTTTTTGATGTCACATCTAGCAAAATGTTAAGATTATTAGTTTCTCTCTATAGCATCGATGTTGACCCTACCAAGATTAATGTTGTCATAAACATGCCCATCTCTCATTCCATTCCAAACATTATCACTTATCTTGGTAAACTTGAGGCAATTAGATTATTCATCCCCAAAATGGATTATTTTATCTATTCCATGAATTCTTTTCTTAAGAAAGGTAATGCTTTAGAATGGTTGGATCCTTGTCAAAAAGAATTTTATAATATTAAATATTCATTTCTTCACCCACATACTCTTTGTGCTCCTTTAAAAGATCAAACTTTGATCTTATATACCTCTTCCACACCCATATTAATTAGGGTAATGATTTCCCAATAAGATGATACTGGAAGAGAATATGCCATCTACTATATTAGTCAAGGCCTCATTGATTATGAAAAATGTTACATAAAAGTCTAATGTTATTGCCTCACCATATATTTTGCCACTAAAAAACTTCAACATTAAATGCTTTATCAAACCACTTATGTTATCATCCATTCTAATCCCCTTCATCACTTCTTCTCCAAAGCCTTATTTTTTGGAGATAGAATTGGCAAGTGGATAGTGCTTATCATGGAATTTAATCTCTGAATTATTACTCAAAAAGTTGTCAAAGGACAAATCATTGTTGATCAACTTGTTATAAATCCTATGTCATCTATTGAACACTTTAATGGTAGTCTTATCGATGACAATATTCTATATATTGAAGGTCTCAATCAAGCCATATACCTTACAGATTACTTCCATTACTTCACTATCGATCTTGAAGTAAGTAATCTTAATTAATCTACGTTCCTCCTTGATAAAACTAAACTAAAAGTAGTTATCAAATAACTTCCTGAAATTAATGTTGATTTACATGATGACATTTGAACCCTTCATTTTAATGGTGCTAAATTCCTTCAAGGAGATAGGTTAGATTATATCCTTATAATCACTCTTGGAAAAACCAGCCCATTATCTTTTTGCCTAACATTTTATGTCACTAACAACATGATAGAGTATGAACCTTTAATCTTAGGCTTGAGAGCTGCCCTTGATTTGAATATCTAATACCTACATGCGTTAGGTGACTCCTAACTCATTTTTTACCAAGTTAATGGTGATTACCAATTCAAAAGAAATAATCTCATTTATTATCATCAAATTTTAACTACCCTCACCAAATATTTCATTTCTTTCACCATTGATCCTATCCCTCGAGAACAAAATTCTATTGCTAATTCCCTTGCTTCCTCAGCATCTCTTTTTCATCTTTACCAATTTATTATTGATCCCACTTTTCTTATCCAAATAATAAAATATCCATCTTCTTTTCTACCAGCATATTCACTTATTTACCACATTTAGGTTGTCACCATTTGACAAATCCTATGGTACAAAGACATCATTCAATTTTGGAACATCAAACTTATCCTCCTAACCTCAATTCCCATGAAAAGACTTGGATCCAAAAATAAGATTTTAAGTATGTATTGATATATAACATCCTATATTATTACAATGATGAAGGTACTTTTATCTATTTTTTTATTAGATATGAGGTTCCTCCTCTTCTTGAAAAATCACATGGAGGAATTTATGGTGGCCACTATCATAGACATGTTATAACCCACAAATGCTTACATATGGGATATTTTTAGCCCACTCTTAAAAAGTATGCCATCAAATTTTATAAAATTTTTACTCCCTACTAGATTCATGATTTCATTCATTCATTCACCTATATTCAAGATTAAAACTATAGAATCTCCCTAGCCATTTTCCATGTGGGGATTAGATCTTGTAGGCAAATTACCTCACTCTCAAGATGGACATATATTTATAATCATAGCCATAAAATATCTCACCAAATGGGTTGAGGATATGCCCCTTATTAATGTCATGGTACCACCATATCCAAATCCATCCTTAATCAAATCATTTTCCACTTTGGTGTCCCTCATATTATCATTTCAAACAATTGTGGTAATTTCAAAAAAAAAGATGTCAAATAGCTCTGTGCTAAATTTAAAATCAATTATAAATTATCCACACCCTATCACCCACAATGTAATTGCCAATACAAGGCTAGAAATAAAATTATTACTAGAATTATCTAAAATATAATTCAAGAAACTCACATGGATTGTCACCTTCATCTCTATCATGTTCTTTGGGCCTAGCGTACTAGCATATGCACTACCACTGGGGTAATGCCATTATCTCTAGTCTATGGTTCTAAATCAATCCTCCCATTAAAAGTTGAGATTACCTCTATTTTTATATCTCTTCATGGTATCATACCTAATGAATAATTATGTGAATCTTTCCTTCATGCTCTCGATCTCCTTGATGAGCACCATCTTTCTACTTTGCAAACATAATTGGCAATACAAGGCCCATATTGCTAAAAAACATAAAAAACAAGTTAAATTTTGTACATTTAACATTGGTGATATTGTCCTTAAATTAGACTACAGTCATGACAAAGAAGGAAAATATTCCCAAAAATGGTGGGTCCCCTATTTGGTCAAAGATATTCTTGGTCTAAGTACCTATTACCTTCAAACCAATGAAAGACATATTTTAAAATAACCCACCAATGCACAATTACTCAATAAGTATTTTACCTAAATCCTTCCCTTATTTTTCATACTTTATTTATACTATCTATCTAACACTTTTTGTATGATACTTACATGGGTGTCACCCTTTACAATAGTTCTCTCCTTTTACAAAACTTAGTCCTTTTTAGTATTTTGGTTTCCCATTTTTTCTCATGAGTTTCATTATAAGACCATGGATAGGACTTGGCCTTCCTCACAAGTACCATATTTTTCTTCTTTATCTATACTTGACATGCTTTTGGAACCCTTTTGGTTTCTCTTTGTGAGTTGAAGTGTAAGACCATGGATAAGACCTGATCTTCCTCACAAATACCATATTTTTCTTATTTATTTATACTTCACATGATTTTGGCACCCCTTGGGGTTTTTTTTATGAGTTGTAGTATAATACCATGGATAGGACCTAGTATTCCTTATAAAATCACAATATTTTTAGTATTTCTATCAAGAGTGTGTTTTGCAATGGCTATAAGTTTTTGATATTTTTCCTCAGCTTTAGCTTTTTTTTGTTTTGTATATAAAATTTGCACTTTATGGTGTTACCTACTTTCTCATGCAAGTAGCCAATCTTCATAGTAGACTAATGACTCTATAACGGTTCCTAAGTAACATGTAAGACATTTTGTGAAGGTAGGTCCATTTTAATTTTCATGCATATAGCCTTCAAGGGATGATCTATATACTTCATTTCTTGACCTAAGACTTATGTGTTTAGGAGAATTTATTTAGAATCCTTAAGTTTAAATGTCCTCTTATTTTGATAAACCTAATTTGAGTGTTTTGACTTTAATAAAGAGTTACTATACCTTGGTTTTTCCTTCATTCTCCCCTCCACCCATTTCATTTCCCCCCTTAACAGGAAATATATGATTCTAAATTGGTTTTCCCTTATTCTATACTTCTTTTTCACATCTTAAAAACATTCTAGCACTACTTTGTTTTAGTTTTACCTATCATTAGAGCAAAATAACATGTTTGAGCAACTACATATTACTTTATTTACATCATGGCTCTACATTTTTAGACTTGACTTGATTTATTTTACCATTTATCATTATTTCACCACCATTTTTCCTAGGCATTGAGTCCATTTATACTTTCATGTAATTTTTACATTATTGAGTGAGGTTGTCTTGTTACTTCCCACTCAATAATGTTATTTTCTTTTTTATGCACCTTTTTACATTGAAAATTAAGGATTGTTACTTCTAACTCATCACTGTTGGTTTACCATTTTTTCTTGCCTATCTTTATTTAAGTAAATATTGTTACTTATTTCACATTGACATTTGATTACCATATTTTTTGACATGTATCCTTGGTTTTGTTGTCCCCCAAAAAAATGTCACTCTTTTTGGGACAACGTATGAGCCATTTTGGTCCTGCAAGACCAAATTTGCCTCTTCCCTTTTAAAAATTTCTTTTGAGCTTTCAAGTTCCTCACTTTTCAAGATTTTCCAAAAATCTACAGACTCAACATGCTTGAAATTAGTTGGTTCAATTTTTTCAATGGCTTCTTCAGATGAGTTAAACCAAAAAAGGGGCTCATCAACAAGTTTCTAAGTGAAGATTGAACATGGTTCAATGGGTTCAAGGTTAAACATCATTGACAGGGTTAAAAGAGTTAAGCGCTTCAGCTAGATTGAACCATTTAGTGACGTCAGCAGGACACTCAACTACTTTGGTAAGTTCTTTGGCTTTCCAAAAGACTAAGCTTCAAGGAAGGAATGAACCATTAAACCAAAGTTGGTTTAATCAGTTATTTCAAAGCAAAGTTTCAATGATGTTTAGAAACTATTTCAAATGGTCAAGACTTAGCTAAAATAAAGACATTGAACTGTTGAACCATTGAACCAAAGTTGGTTCAATCGGTCGGTTCAATCAAAATGGTTCAAAGGAGTACCCCAAAAATAATGACTCAAGCAGAAGCTGCCACATGTTGTTTGCTGAGCCCCATTACACTTTGTTTCTAATCACAATGGAAGATGCCACCTGTCCCTATTGAAGCTTGTCGAGAGCCTCCAAGTGTCAATATCTGTAGTCTCTTCCCTTAGCTTCACTGTTTCAAGCAAAGACCATGGTGGGCCCAGGGATGAGTGACTAAATGAAGTGAAACATGCCAAATTTATACATCCATGAGACTAAAAAATATATTTAGACCATGCCACGTGTCCCTTGAAAAATTTAATGGAAGCTGACAAGTGTCAATCTCTGCAACTTCTCCCTCCTGCTTCTTGTTTTCATAAAGACTATGGTGGACCCCTAGTGAATTGCAAAAGAAAGCAGAACATACCATGTGTCATCATCCACCTGACTCTCCAAAGATGAGTGGAAGCCACCACCTATTCATTTATAACTCTGTGGAGAGTGACACGTGTCTGCGTCTAAGTTTTGAACAAGTTTCTAAGCTCATCCTAAGCATTTTTTGAGCACAGTAGAGACTGCCACGTGTTATCATCTACATGAATCTAAAATAAGTCCCAAGTGTTTTCAAAGGCCACTAAAGTGCAATGGAGACTACCATGTGTCATCTTTTGCAGGGCTCTCAAAGGATATGCCATCTTTTGAGTTTCATTTCACTTTGCTTCTAAGAGCCACGGAAGCTGCCATGTGTCCTTTGTAAATTAAGTGGAACATGCCAAGTGGCATCATCCACATGAATCCAAATGAGTTACACATAATTTTATAGTGTTTATAAAAAGCAATAGAAGCCAACATGTGTTATCCTTCGTAGGATTCTCAAGAAGCAAGTAGAAGCTACCACCTTTTCTATTGTAAATTCACAGAGAGAGATAAGTGTTTACACCCTCAATTCAGAGTTTCTAATAAGTTTCAAATCCTCTATCAATAAATGTTTCTTAGAGTCCCACAGAAGTTGCCACATGTCTTTACCTATTTAGTGTGGAATGTGACACGCGTCAATTGCTAAAGACCAGCAGAAAGTGACTAAGGAATAGAGCATCAAATTGAATCTAGGAGCCGATTCAAATAACTAGAAAAGGAGGAATGATGAAGAAGGATCAGATTGCCAGGTGGACATTGAAAGATGTAAACTTTTAATAGCATGACTTGTTTCTCTGCATTGAGAAAAGAAAATGGGTAGATGCCCCTAAGTTGTAGCCTACCTTCTTAACAGATTTCAATGTAACATGATGTGTTACTATTCCCGAGTCCTTCTTAAAGAGGCTATATAAGGGACTCTCTTCTATTGTAAATAGATATATATTTTTTGACAATCAAAATGAAACTCTGCCCAAATTGAAAGGCACTTCTGAGACTTTGAGCTTAGTTTGTTTATCATATTTTGTTATTGGAATAAGAAAGCAAATGGTTTTTCCTTTGTGCTGTAATATCTTTATGGTTGAGGAAATTGTTCTCATGTCTTTTTCTTCAATATATCTTCTATTCCTTTAATTCAAAAAGAAAAATTAGTGACAGTAGTCAAGAAGGTGTCTTGAAGAGTCAACTGTGGAGAGATTTTGTGCCCCCATAATTGCCTTTAGTGTGTTTTATTTTCATTTCTATGTAAAGGACCTTGGGATGACTTTGTGCCCTTACTGTCCTTCGTATCTTACTCTTGAACAATTTAGGTGAAGACTTTGTGTTGCATCTTGATTTGCTAGTTATTACATCCTTTGCTACATTTTACTATTACTACCAGGAGTATTCTTGTGGTTTGCTGAATAGTACTTCTAAAAGAAGAGGAGTGTTGTCTGTCATTTCCCTTGAGTTTTTCCTTTGATTTGCACACATCATCTCTGAAGAAAGAGAGATGAATGGTTTGTCCTACCCTTAAGTATTATTATATATATATATATATATATATATATATATATATATATATATATATATATACACACACAGCCTATCTATAGGGAACCTCCCCTTGATGAGAGGAGAGATCAGTCCCCTTTTGATGTGGTAAACCTACACATTTGGATGACTAATCTTCCTACTTTGGCTGATCAGACCTATTTTGTTTATCAGTACGCTGATCAACAAAATATTCAACCAATAGGTTTGACTTGGTGAGTTTGTCTTTTTGAGTTTTTTTGTCTTTAGTAGCCTTGGATTTTTGGTTACCTAATTTACTCTAAATTTTGACTTGGTCATTTTATCTAATATAACACTTGTCACCCTATCTTTCCAAATTTCCAAGTATATCTCATCCACATAACACCAATTATTTTAGATTTCCTACATTTTTTTTGTGCACTTTAGTTTTATATCCTTGGGTTTATCAAAAGCATTATCTATACCCTCCATGATCAAAACTATAAACATAATAGATAATTATCCAATGACAAAGATAAGTAAAGGAATGCATTAAATTTACTTTTCAATTAATTCCCTTTCAATCATTTGATTTTAGTTATTTTTGATTTAAAATACTACAACTTTTTCTTAGCTTCAACATTATGTCTCCATGTTTTTTTCTTGTAGCACTATCCGCTATTGCACGCAAGTAACACATGATGATATTTTAGTGGGGCATATGTATACACATAAAATTTTCAACCTTTATCTATTATTGATGCTTTCTATCTTTCAAAAACCCATCGAGTCTCAATCTCTCTGAGTGCACGCCCTAAGGGGTGTACCAAAAAAGGGGTGGGCAAGCCATTAGTGCTTCATAAGATTGTTTTGCCTTTTACCACTTGTTATCTATACACTTGTCTCCTAAAAACCATTTCCCTAAGCTTTGCCTCCTATTTTGTACACTCCTCTATTCATTTTCCACCTTCATTATCCATTTCCCTAACCTGAACCCATTTTTTGGAAATTTACATGATTATGTTAGCCACATCATCCCTGTATTGTTATTTACAATAACTTACTAAGAACTAAGTTGTCCATGGCCAACATAGTTCATTATCTAGTATGCTTTTTGTCAATTAAAATACTAGGTTGACCAATTTGATCTTGTCAAATGAATCTTTTAGAAGGGTTTAGGGTTAGATCTGCCTATATAAACACATCCATTTCACCATTCTTAAAGAGACAACAAGATTTATTATTAATTTGTGTTTCTTTACAATCTACTCTTCCACCATTCTACTTGAGGAGTCTTAGCTTAGGTTTTTTACTTGGATAAGAATATATTCTTATGGAGAAGTCTTGGATGCTTTGGACTTTCTTAGTGATCCTTACAAACCATAACAACCTCTTACAAAGAACCTTTATGTAAGGGATAGATTGAGTCTCGATGGGTTCATCTTTTAGGTAAGTATATCTAACTTTACTCCTCTCTCTAGTAGATAAAAGTAACTTAAGTAATGGTTTTTGAATACTATTTCTCTCTCCATATATTAGAGTCTTACCTATACATAAGTTAAATAGGATTCTCTTATGCATGTTTACTTTTATGTTTAATAACCCCCATGTTGTATCACAAACTTTTATGATCATTAGACTAGAATTTTACTTTACTTTTTACTAGTTTAGTGAATATGAAAACATATGATTGTAGTCATATAAAATTCAAAAATTGGTAACTTGAGAATGGATAATAACACCCAAACCATAGGTCCCTCTTCCTTCCTCTCCTAACCCTCTTAGGCTTATTTTCACTGATTCTCAATCATTCATAGCCTTCTAGACTTAGTCCTAACTCACCCAGACTACTATTTTCAAGACAAATCAATCTCCCTAGGTCCCATATAATCAAGACAATAACACTACACTATAACATTGATGTCATTCTTGTTTGCTTTTGGTGTTATTTTCTAAGTCCATTCTTAGCCCCAGTAGTCAATTTATTATACTTTCCCATCCTTATCCTTGTCAGCGTAATGTGAGAACATTCAACCCATGACCAATAGATCCCTATAAAATCCCTTTCAAAGATCATTTATAAAGGGTTGGAAATTATCACTAAGTAAGTAATAATATCAACAAGACTAGTCAAGCAATATTCCCTATTTTTTGCATACAACCAACTAATACACTTACAAGATTATTCAAATCCTTACACAAATCCCTAGACACCTCAAAAACATCTATTTTATCATTATACATCTTCATACACAATTTCATAAAGCATGTCAAGTGGGAGAACAACATATGGCTTGATCCCTCTTAAGAGTATTGGTATGTAGGTAGCATACCTACATAAGGGGTGTGGATCCATGTTAAGTGAATCTAACACAAAATAACCCCCTATTACTCAAAATTGTTCAAATCACAATGAAATTTATGGTTTTAATAAATAATATACTCTACATGAAGCTCTATATTATTCTAGCTACTAAAATTTCATAGATAGGGTCACACAGACCTAATGAATAAAACCCAAAAAGCTCAAATCCTTAAGACAATAGCAATAGAGGTAGAATATAAAACTAGTACCATTCCTGTCTAGCTTCAATACTCCTATACAATCACAAAATGATGTTCAAATCTTATTTTGTGATAGTTTCAAAGTCCTACATAGTGAATTCTAGTCTCCATCTCAATTGAGTCAATCAATTTCTAGCTAAGTCTTGTTTTCTTCCCCTTATTACTTTTTTTTTATAAAAGTTTGAATTACAATAAAATTTCATAAATTAGTAGCTTAATAATTACATATTTATTTACAAATTTTACTATTCAAACCCTTTAACTAAATTAGGAATAATACACCAATATTCCTAAAATTGTTAAATCATTTAGTGAACCTGACTTACTTTGTTTGTGCATAAAAACCCTAGAAACCCTAGGGTAAATGTCTTAATAATTTTTATTATTTTTATTATTTTTTTACTTGCATAATAAAATAAAAAATTAGCATTAAATTTTAAAATTTTGTAGTAATATTAATTTTTTTTTCAAACCCTAGCTACACATACTAGGTACCAGTAATTTTCTAGTAATTTTCCAATCATTTTCTAAATTTTTAATAGTATATTTAAATCAATAAATTCTTTCAAATTTTAAAATTCAATAGTAATTTTCAAAAACATTTATTTTTTAAAACCCTAGTGGCACCTACTAGGTCTCTTCAAATCATTAATTTCTCATTAAATTTATGATTTTTTACTTACATGTCTAACTTAGAAATTCACTTTAAATTTCAAAATTTCATAGTAAATTTCAAAATAATTATTTTTCAAAACCCTATTTTCATATACTAGGTCCCATTGCTTTTTGATATATCACCTTACATTATAAAATTAGATTTCAAAAATTGATTTCCCTTATTTATAATTTTTTCTTACATTTCTTGAAAATAATAAAGAGACCATACTCAGTCTTATCATGTACATGAATGATAAATTCTATCATATGTTAGTACAAAGCTTCTTTCTTTGCATTTCATGCTTATTTATCTTTATCTGGGATGATGTTAATAAATTTATTATCAAACATGTTAAGATATCTCTTGCATTACCTCCCTTGGGGCCCCTATCCAATGCTGAGTCATGTTGCATGGTACACTTTTCTCTTCCTTAGGTCACTACTCATCATTAGAGAGCCTAGTTGACACCCTTTATCCATCCACCACCTTGACCTATCGATTATCTTTTCTCTCCTCCCGTAGCTACTACTATTCCTATATGGATAGTAGATAATGTAGCTATAACAATTACTCGATGTACCACCATGCCTCCTCCACCTAGTCAGGAACCCTACCACCCTCCCATTGCTTACCATATTAGGCCCAACCCACTAGCATATGTAGATCCACACAAGGCATATGATATTATTAATCAATTTAGAAACACAATAACTAAGATTTCCATGTTATAACTACTTTAGAAAGCCAATGTATTCAAGGACATTCTCTATCAAGCACTCACTCAGGCTTTTATGCCCACTGATTTAGATCCTTCTTATTTTGCATCAGTGGTTAACATGCTAAAAAATATAAAAGATGTTATTAAATTTTATCATGATGACATGCCATCTTAGATAGTAATTGATCAAAATTTACCACTATCATACAAGCTTAAGTCAAAACTAGCACAATTAAGAGAATTCTAGTTGATAGTGGTTTCAGACTTAGTATATGTAATATTACATTCCTACAAACCATGGGCATAGATATGAAATCCATGCAAAAATCATATAATAACATTAGAGGTTTTGATGATGTACCATGACAAACATTAGGCATCATTACTTTGGATATCATGGTAGGACCCAAAACCCTCTTTACATAGTTTCAAGTCATGTCAGGTCCTCTTCATTATAATATTTTACTTGAATAACCCTAGATACATGTTATGGGGGTAGTTCCTTCTACTCTTCATCTATGTGTTAAGTTTCTCCATGAAGGATAATTATATAAATGTCTAGTAGATAACTAACCATTCCAATATTATCAAACTATAAAGTCATCTTCAACTATTTTGCCAAATGGGACACCTCATATCATAGTTCAACCACCCTAGTATTGCATTTCTCTTGATCAGATACATACATATGAGGTTGGAGAGAATAACACATTTCTCACTCCTTTACTTACAATTGTGCCCTTAGCTCTAGATATTTAGCTAGTTCTAGTAGCTTTAACCATTCCATATACTCCATTAGTGATGATTCCTATACCTATTGCAGTTATACATTCAATGACAATAGTTCTAGTAATACTAGTTGACTCTATAAATACAACTACTCCACCAATTGTATACAATCTCACAACACCATTTTACTCTACCACTATAGTTTATGAGACTCCCATATCACAATTACCCCTTGTGGTAAATTATGAGTTATCATATGTACATGATGCTGATATATATTCCCATGCTTCTTCAAATGATGATATGACATCCACACTCATAGGTGATTATTTATGTGCATTGAGATTTACACTAATTGACCTGGGAGAGTACCAAGATGACTCTAGACCTCTCATTAGAAATCCTACATCACTCTCAACATCTCACACTACACTCTCAAGATATACTCCATATTCATGACCACAAATAGATCACTTGGCACACATAGTTAACATAATTAACTCTATAGATATAGGGCTAATCATTCAAATTTAATTAGGTATCATAGATCATCAACAATATATTATGTTACAGATGTTACTTGATCTTGGATTAATCATATTACCTATAGTATGGCATATATATATAAGCAAATTATCACAATAGGATGGTTGCCCATTTTATCTTTTTCACATAATCATGGGACATGATATACAATAATGTATAGATTTATAGTAGATATTGGATAAACTATAGGTTCATGGTATTATTTATATTATATTAGCACCAACACTAGCTTCTCCACTTCCACCAAAGCAATCTACTACCAGAGCTAAATGCCCCAGAGGGGAATCAACATCTCCACCACTAGAACAACCTTTAGTTATCCTTTGGTAAGATGACACCATGTACATAGCTTCTACAACATATGATGATTATCTTGAGGCATTTGATGATGGTCGTGATCCCTTCCTCCATCTCCATCCCCAATGAGCTCAACCCTTGGACCCTTTACCCATAGCCGACTTGTTTACATCAGTGTGTATATATTGCTTATTTTACATTACTTGTATATAGTTTATTTTTGACTACTTGTATATAGTTTATTTGTATTTATTATACCTATTCTTTATATGATTTCTTATACATAGTTCATAAACATTTTAAAAATCTAAAAAACATTCAAACTTTTCAAAAATTCAAAAACATTCAAATCTTTCAAAATACAAAAACATACAAATAATTCCAAAACACCAAAAACATTTAGATTTTATGAATTATCCATGTTTTAAATTTATGCTATCATACTAGACTTACATATATTGTTCTATTCTATTATTTGTTAATTTATCTACATTACCATGCTTGACTTGATCTCTTTTGAGTATGTACAGTGACATCTAGTTTTTTGAATTGTTTCACTCTACCCATTGAGGGACATCCTACTTCTACATGAAGACATACATCAATATACATACCCATTTGGGGCATATTATATATGTATACACTATCCAATTTATGTTATTCCTACACCACACACTCTAGTTATCATGTTGATGTACATTACTTAGTAGCTTACATAGATTACTCTATCAACACTCACTAGTATATAGAACTTGTGTTTTTATTAGCATATACCTATTATTCTAATAACATGTATTATACACTTTTCTCTCTTTATTTTATTAGTTGGATGTGATTATACTTCTATTTCCTTACATTCTTTCTTTTCTTATTTAGTGTAGCTTGATTGTTTGTATTTCTCAATTCATATTTTGTCTCCTATATATACTTTAAGATATTTTCCAATGTCCCTTGCTTCTATTCATGTATGTGCCTTTGTAAATTTTAAAATTTACCTTATATTTAATCTTCTATATGATTGTGGCCCTTGTGCCAACCCTTTCTTATTTCAATTGTATGT
This sequence comes from Torreya grandis, assembly GCA_037957365.1. Taxonomy (NCBI): domain Eukaryota; kingdom Viridiplantae; phylum Streptophyta; class Pinopsida; order Cupressales; family Taxaceae; genus Torreya; species Torreya grandis. The sequence continues at coordinate 280,389 of JARHVA010006514.1, read as the reverse complement.
GTATGTGGCATTTGAACATGCCTTGTATGCTTGCTTTCTAGTTTGAGTGACATGTGCCCATGTCCCTTGTTTGTGTAGCCCCTTGGCCACCCTTTTATGCTTGATTTATATTTTGAGTGACATGTTCCCATGTCCCTTATTTGTGTGGCCCCTTGGTCACCCTTGTATGTTTCTTGCTTCTTGTCTTGTGTGCTTATTGCTTGTTTGCTTCTCATTGTTTACAATGCCATGATCCACATTATTCATTTATCTTGATTTCTTAGATGTCATGATAGACATCATTCTCCATATCTCCATCTAATAACTAACCAAACATTCATTTCCAATTCTATACATTTCACATGTTATTACATTGTTATAACCATCTAGGCATACCCATGTTGATCTAACAATCTCTCCATACATATCAACTATATCTTGAAATATCTTGTCAATTGCCATTGCTATATCATGTATCTTTTTAGAATAACATACTTTCAACGTTATTTATTCTAAGGGAAATAATTGTAGGGTATTCGTTCCTACCCTTAGAAGAGGGGGAAAAAAATAATGATTTTGTCATAGAGATCAGATCTCATAACAGTCAAAAATCTAACATTCAACACACCAAGAATAACAACCAGACATTAAAATAGTTAGAACAAACCAGGTAGACAATGAAAATATCAAAATATCCACTATATTTGGCCTAGGACAACAATACCTAACTTGGACTATAGTGCTAGTGCCACTAGTGTCCACTTTTGACACTGTTTTCCAAATAACAAAAAAACTACACTTTCTAGAAGTAGGTAGAAAAGTAAGTTGAACTACAATTTTGCACAGCCTAAATAGTTCATAATCAATAGTTTTCAATATATTTTTTCTCATATAATATAGATATAGGGGTCATCATGCATGGTATGATGGATCTCACTTTCAATTTCAAACATGGTAGTTGATATGACTTCCAAATTAGAATCCATGTTTCAGACACTAGTGATTGGGGGCAATGTGCACGACACATTTTTTCTTTTCTTTTTGAGTTTAGTATTACCCTGAAATTCTTAGTAGTTGTGTGCCTTATTCCATTTATATATTTTTGGAATCATTTTGGAATGGCTTTCATATAATCCTAGATTCCACATTCAAAAGTTTTTGAGTTCTCAAGAGGCTTCCATACAAGCTTAGTGCACCAGTTCTAGAATGGATTTCATACAAGCCCAATCTCCATATTTAGAGTGGCCAAGAGTGGCTTAGTTTCCAATATACATTTGGCTATCCACAAAAAAATTATGGGATCATAGTACATTTATGGGCTTTAGAATCCATCTCATACTACACATATTTCATACTAGTATCAGTTCATAACTTCACTTCATGGGGAAATAATGGAGCCAAATTAATAGATAGCCTTTATATTCTTGAGCCACCTATTAATATGGATTGGACACATAGTCAAAACATCAATTATCACATGCATGACCACCTAGCTTCACTTAGTGGGTGATGATGGAGCTAAATGATCAGCCTTTACATTCTTGAGCCACTTCTAAGGAATTAAGAACTCATCTTTGTTGATGATATTACTCTTGGTACAACATCATCTAGCATTAATAAACATCACTCAACATCACAATAGGTTTTGAATTGGTTCACATACCTAGTGAGGTGTATTCATTCCTTTTTCTTCATGTCTCTCTTATCTATCTTCGTACATTTTTATTTTAGATATAATGTATCTAGTAAGAATTGATCTACTCTTTATTTTATTTTGTAGTTTAATAATTCATAATGTGTTATCTCTATTCACACACAAAATCACACATATTCATGAGATTTACCTTTACAGGTAAGTTTAGGTACACTTTCTATTTTCCTTTATCCTATTATTTCACTTTGTTGTATTACTAGAATAAAGGGGGAGAAAAAATAGTCATATAAAATGCAAAAATTGATAACTTGAGATGGATAATGACACCCAACCCATATTTCCATCTTAATTTCTCTCCCAACCCTCTTAATATTATTTTTACTAATTCCCAATCATCTATAGCCTTCTAAACTTAGTCCCAACTCACCCAAACTACTCTTTCCAAGACAAATCAATCTCCCTAGGTCCCATCTGCTTAAGACAATAGCACCAAACTAATGCTATAGTAGTGGTGCCACTCTTGTCCACTTTTGGTGTTATTGTCCAAGTCTACTTCTAGCCCCAATAGTCAATTTATTCTAGTTCCCCATCCTTATCCTTGTCAACCTAATGTGAGCACAATCAACCCATGACCAATAGAACCCTATAAAATTCCATTCAAAGATCATTTGGAAAGGTTTGGTAATTATCAATAAGCAAACAAGAATACAAGCAAGAATACTCAAGCAATCTTCCCTATTCTCTGTATATAGCTAGCCTACACATTTACAAGCTTATTCAAATCCTTACACTAGTCCCTAGCCACATCAAACACATCTAGCTTATCATTATGCATCTTCATACACACAATTTCACAAAGAACATTAAGTGGGAGAACTACATATGGCTTGATCCCTCTTTGGAGTATTGGTATGTATGTAGCGTGCACACACAAGGGGTGTGGATCCATGTCTATTGAATATTACACATACTAACACCCCCACTCTTACTCAAAATTGGTTAAAGCATAATGGAAGATAGGGTTTGAATAAATAATATGCTCTACAAGGATATTTATAGACTTCTAACTACCAAAACTTCATAGATAGGGTCACATAGACCTAACAAACAAAACCTAGAAAGCTCACATCCTTAGGAAAATAGTGATAGATGTAGACTATAGCACTGGTGCCACTTCTATCTAGTTCTAATGTTCCTATCCAATCACAAAATTAAGTTTAAATCTTAGTTTGTGATAGTGTCACAGTCCTGCATAGTGAATTCCAACCTCTATCTCAATTAGATCAATTAGTTTCTATCTAAGTCTTATTTTCTTCCCCTTATTACTATTTTTAGAAAAGTTCGAATTGCAATCAAATTTCACAAATCAGTAGCTTAAAAATTACATATTTATTTAATAATTTTATTATTCAGACCCTTTAACTAAATTAGGAATAATACACTAATATTTTCAAAATTATTAAATCAAGGACCTAGTTGGAGTTATTGCATAGTTTAACTTGACTAGATGTGTTAGAACCCTCCCTAGTGATATTATTATGGTAAGAGATCCCTTGATTAGTTCTAGTGGATCCATATTGGTCATGACCCTACTTATCTAATGTATGCTCAATTGAAAGTGTAATTAGTATCTATCTTTTTCAAGTTAGGATTAATTTATAGAATCTATTGCATTTCCCATTACATATAGTTATAGTCCAAGAGAGCCCAAATGAATCATGAAGTTCTATGTCTCCCAATAATGCATATGAACTAGTAGCCCTAAATCCCTAGAAGTTTAGAATAATGTATGGATGAGTTTGAATAACTAATTAGGATGTGCCACATGTCCTTAGGTGACACATCACTCTTCCTAAGGGAATGACACAAAGTACAAAACTATGCTTAGGTGTCATCTATTAGTAGGAGGACCAATGAGTAGATGACATGGGTTAGTAAGTAGGAGTTAAGTGAGAATCCTATAATATATGTGATTTTGTGCCTACCAAGCACTAGGCATTAATGAAATATAAAAATAGCTCAATTGGATAGTTTTAAAACATCCTATTACCATTACTATATCTGGTTGGCAATAGATGATTATGGGCTCTAAATTCAAATATAGATTTAAAATTAAAGAGAGTAAATCATGGTAAGTGATCTACCAAACACCATTAATAGATGGTGTTATATGCATGTATTTATAAAAGCCTAAGGAAAGCTCACTAATAATTACCATTGCTACCTTCAAGAACACTCTAACTCACGACTCTCCAATTCTCATAAAACATCCCTATATTATGTGCCTCCTATTCTCAGAGCTTCCCTATTTCCCCTTTTTAATAATATAATAGATGCATCTTATTCAAACCCAAAGGTCAAACTTGAGTACCAAGATGCCACATTCCTAGATGGCTTGACAAAATTCAAGCACTAAAATGACTTATTCAAAGTAGTTGAGCAAGTCCATAGGGATTCAAGATTTGATGATGACTAAAAAGTAGATTTTGATGATGCCCCTATATCCTAAAAGAAGTTTTAACTTCACAGAGTTATTTCTAAGCTAGATGCATTCCCTTGTGCTTACTTGTTTAACAACCTCCTTCACAACACCATATATGTCTAGGATGGGGTCCATGAATGGGTGTATTTACCTAACCCCTAGCACTATATTTCCAACATCTCTAAGAATTATTACAAGGTGTACTTATCCCCCTAGAATACACCTCTTATTATTTGATAATGATGATAGTCTAGATGGGAACTTACCAAATGTATGATGTCCTACATAACTGGGTTGTGAACCTAGATGTTAAATGGGTTAACAAGGAGGATATTGATGTGTGTATGGTTTTCACCTTACATAAGGAAGTCTAGGAAGGCATGACCATACTAAACTTATTGTTTGGGTCCCAAGACTACTTTCACATCAATGAGCTATAGGTGCCTTTCATGTATATGATCCTCACATGTTTTGAAGTGTTAGATATGGGATGACTAATCAACTTCAAGTTGTGTTGGGCCCATAACTCTAATATTAATGGATTTTTTGCACCAACTTGATATCCACCTCAATGCATCTAGATATTTTATAAAAATTATTAGCATAACCATTTTGATATCCATCTAGAGGATGTAATGCAAAACATGTGCTAACTAGTTAATGGCTAACAATCTCTCGAATAATCAAGACATTAATGAAGGTCTAACAAAAGGTAGAAAGTGGAGTATGAGAATTTTAGGGTCATAAGGTGGTGGTTATGATGAAAGTAACTCCATATTAGTACTCAGAATGTAAATTTTACCCTAGCAAAGATGATCCTAAAGGTCTATATAAAGAGCTTGAGCTAGTGAATGAAAAGAGGAGAATTATAGTGAAGCTCTAGCAGAATGATTTTGGAACCATGATCTATAATAGTTTATTATATTGGCCATTGAGGCTTAGATGTATAATTATTTTATAACCATGATCTATAATAGTTTATTCTATTGGCCATTGAGGCTTAGATATATAATGGAAGCCAATTTGGTTCTAATTTTATGTGCCCAAGCTCATTTGTGAACCTCTGGTTTGTTACTAGTATGAATTTGAATAACTAGTTATGGTGTTGATCTAAAATACACTCACGGTGATTTTGGTTTGCATGTTTTTTAGTATTTTTATGGTATGCAAGTATGTGTGTTATTTTGCATATTGGTCATTTATGTAATCTAAAGTTCATATACTTTTCTAGTTTCACATTTTAAGGGAATCTCTATATTTCCATGACATCATCATCATTATACATGCAAATTGAGTATAGATTTGTACCTATGAACCAACCTTTTTTTAATATACATATGTGAATAATGGGAAATAAATTTAATTAATTTTCTTCTGACCTACTTGACACCTATATGACCTTGGGTTTAGCCCAAAATAGGCCTATGCCTATGGGTGTGCCCCTTAGCTAAGTTAATAATATATTATTTTCATCCTCCCCCTCAATGAAGCCTTGTACCATAGCACAAATAGCATAATATAGGCCCTAGTTCCTTCTCATCTACAATTTGAGTGAGTATATAGGGCTTGTGCCTTATGTGAATTGATGTCAGCATAGTCAAGTGTTAAATTTTGAGTGCTAAAGGAGTCATCCTATGCTTGCACTTATTTATAAGAGACCCCTTATTATAGATTTTTTACAACATTTTATATCCATTTATGAGACCCATGTTGAATTTTTTTGTTATAATGGTGTGACAGAATGATGTACCAACTTTATCTACAAAACATTGAGCACTGGCTGCACCAAGTGGAAAATAGTTTTGCATAGAAGCATCCAACATGAAAAGGATAAAAGCCATGAAAATGGGTTCAAGATAACCTATATTATTATTTATATGAGGTATTTTTCTATGAGTTACTTGAGCATGTGTATAAGTGGTTGGATGTGTATTTAACCCTTAAAATAAGAAGCTATGGGTGGTGCTATGAGTAGACAAAGGAGCACCTAGAGAGGTTTAAAACCTTAAATGTTACATGGAATATAGTGATGGATACATGGTGGCAACGATATCTTAATATCTATGTGCTTGAGTTCATAGTATCAACTTATTCATGCCCTGAGGAAGTGAGGTACTAGTTCTTACATGACCCAAGAGGCACATTTGTGAAGGAGTTTGGCATAGAGCTCAAGAATCTAATGGTTAATTATGATTTTGAACTTTGGTGATAGAAGGATAAAATCCTTTCTTATATGAGCTACATAAAAGGGAAGAGGGAGATGTGTAGGTGAGGTATGATGGAAAGGGGCAATCCAATTAACACCTAAGAACTCAGAAGACAATCCTATAATAAGAGATAACACCTAATAATGGAGGATCTAGTACCTAAAAGTGTTGAAAGGACCCATAGTGAATGGGTATGGCATAAGGAAGGATCTATTGAAAAAAAATAGCATGAAGATGAGACGTATAGTGAAGCGAGGGACTGAGCTCAATACTTGATAGGTGTAGAATTCATTGAGTTCCTATAAAATTTGGTGAGTATAGATATGAATTGCATGCCTACCCCCTTTAAAACTCTAGTGAATGACCATCCATTGAATCCCCCACTTGAATATAGTATAAAAGTTATTATTGACCTACCAATGCCTCAAATCTTGGACATTTGGTATATTTAGATTATAAATTTCTTATTGAATAGATTACCATATAAGAAGGTGAGTGAAACTACCTCTAAACCATTGAGAATTAGATTATCATAACACCACTTGAATGTGAGTGTACCAACATAGCTAATTTTAGCAACACAAGGTGGGTAACAACCCATAAGAAGTGTTTTGGTGCCACAAATAAGTAACATATCATTGATGGCATCAACTATGCCAGTAATAATGTTGGGACCAACACCTACCACTAGGGATAGAAGTTTTGGAGGATTTCTACTAAGAGGACAGATGTTAGGGGGACAAGGACCGTAAGTACTAGCTTCCCCCCATAGAAGATATATTATAAAAAATTTATGCACTTCCTAGAGTATCATGTTAAATAAAATGTTGTGGAACATGTTTCAAAGTGTGAACTATACTGTCACATGTAAGGTATAATCTATTGAAAGTGTAAGGATACTTAGTTTGTAATCACTTTACTTGATAATATCCATAGATAGTATAGGAATTTTGATCCCAACCAAACCATAATTAACTATGATACCTTGAAGGATTCATTCTTGAAAGAGTTTGACATCCTAGAGTTTGAACAATAAAGCATCACTACACTGAATAAAATTATGCAAAGACTCACAGAGTGTGTGTTTGTATGATGAAAGGTTTAAAACTCTACTTTCAAAGGTCCCATATCCACCCTTCTCAACATATGAATTGGTTTATTTATGGCTTACTCTTGCCATTTCATAGGTCACTTTCCATGAAGAATTTATAGACCATTGAGAATCACTTGAAGTTGCACTCAGAGCCAAGGTAGTCAAAAGTATAGGCACTAAGATTAACCCTTTTATGGAGGCACATATTTTATCTATAGAGTCCCATATCTAAAATCTTATCACTAGTTTTATCCATAAAACTCTAAGTGGACTATGTTGTACCAATAGTAAAGTAGAAGGCCATGATAAAACTAACTACCCACAGAGGAATGTGTATGTTTTACTTCTAAGTTATAATGTCTATTGAGAAGTGCACAACATTTAAAACTACCCTTTATTCCAACACTCCATCCAAGTCAACATAACCATCTATTATTGTTTGTGTAATGCCTACACCCATACCACTATTGACTTCTATGTGATTGACAAAATGCACAAAAACATGGAAAGGATCACACAACATGCTATAATAGCTATGGGAGGGAAATCAAACCAAGGTAATGATGGCTATATCTAATAGAATGTAGGATTTAGGATGTAGCAAGGCACCTAAGGGTGAGGTAGAGGATATGGTGGTAGAAGGTTCCCATCACACTCATGTTATAATTTTGGCTTAATAAAGCATTATCATCATGACTTTCCTACATGTCCCACTTCTGGGTATTGTTGAGGGCCCCATCAGGTTAAACAATGCCCTAACCTTTATAAAAACTTGACCCAAGTAAGTCCTACTACAAACAAGGATACATGAATGATTAGATTAGAGTAAAATATGGAAAAATAGACCCCAAAGGCATAGCCTACATGCAAATTATAAGTCAAGGTACCAGAAACTACTCAAATTGGGTTCACCACTTAGCTACTAGCTAAGCCAGTACCTGAGTTACACCTCAACCATGGAGATAAGGGCCAAAATTAACACATAACATATCCTAAACCAAAATTTCTACCTTATCTAAACCCAACATGACAAAAAAATGTACCACCAAAGGTTATGAGTGTAATCCAAAACTTACAAGGGGTTCTCTAATTAGCATAGGACCTAGAAGCACAAAATGTCATGACTTAAAAGTAGCAAGATAGCCATGAGGTTGAAGTAATTAAGTTTACCAAGATCATATGCCTCCTATAGATTGTGGGTATGCTTCCCCTATTAAATAACTTACTCCTTGAATATATAGTCCAAAATCAAGTTGAGGTCATTGTGCCATATATGGAGATGATGTAAGATGTTTGACATACTTAGAATGTTAAATATGACCATTAACTTCTGGTGGACACCATTATTGATGGTTGATCTATCTATGACGTTCTCTTAGACATGAGCACCAAGTTTAACATCTTGAATATTGTAGAAAAGGGTCAATTATCTAATTCATTTACTCCATTAGGTGCTTATTTGGTTATCCAAGTTAGTTCTAGACTTATTATAATTAGGTGTAAACATGGAATAAACCTGTGGTACTCAACATTTTTTACTTGATTGTGTTGGCATTAATTCACATAAGATGTGAGCCTTATGCACTCACCTAAAGTGAAACATAGAAATAATAGGGCCTATATTTGGTTAGTCATGTCATGATACAACTCAATCTCTAAGGGGTTTGGTCATTTTCAATAATGACATTTTCAAGTTCATCAATGCAAGCCATTTTTAGGCTAGGCTAAAAGTCTATAGTCACAAAGCCTATTTGGGTAGATACTTCTAGCCATAAGGGCATAAGTTTATATTGGGTTGCTTTGTAGTCTTATGGGTGCAAGCCTATGTTTTATCATGCTTAGCATCCTTCAGGTGCTTGGAGGGTTTAATGAAATATCCTAGATTAAGGGGTTCACGCTCAAGCTAGTGTTCTCGATGTAGGTGCCAAAGCTTTGGTGCATGCCTTTTCCGACACTTAGGCTATTTTTTAGTTTAGGTTGACATCATTATTTAGCATATATATTTCATTAATGATCTACAACAAAAATTTTCTTAACAACACATTCATGTATCGATTTACACTATTGTAACTATTTCATTTAAGTTGCATTCAAAGAACATTACCATAATCATATGAACTATATCAATTCTCAAATAGCTAAAATTCCATTCCTTAATTACCAAAGTTTAAATAAATAGAGTATATATTAACTAAAATAGAGCATTTGCTCATCTAAACAACTATCGACCCAAAGACTCACATGCGAGTTTGGGCACTACAAGGTGGATCCTCAAAGGTATCCATGCTAAAATTTATAGAATGAATTTCATAATATGATTTATATAACTAATTCTATATAGATTCACTACTCCATTCACTATCATCTGCATACTAGTTTGAACTTGATTTTATAGCCCTCAAGAGCATCTTCTTGATAGGGTAGAAGGTGCACAATGGGTATTAAGATGGAGCCTTGGTTTATCATTCTATTGGCTCCATCATATTTCACCCTTTATGCTCCTATTTCCATGTATAGATACTCATGAATATACCCCTCAAAATTTGGGTACCAATTAACTACCTACCAATTGGTGCAAGGTGAGCATTGATTATTCTATCTAGCAAAAAGGATAGCAATCATTATATATGATTGCCTCACACTAAAATGTCTATTGAGTTGGCATACATCCATACTTAGTAAAAAAATAAGCCCAACATTACCCCATACAAAATTTCTATTCTTCCCTTAGAATAGTCTTTCATCACTCTTGGCATACACAACTCTAGTGTGTTCTCCTTTAGTTTAGCACTAAAGTCCTCAAATACCTTGATGGTGAGCTTTATTTATTCTAAAATAGTCTATCTCAATTGAGTAAGCACTAAGTGCAAGCACATTAATTTTATTTAACTCTTTCCTAAAGGCTTATAGCCTTTCCTTTTCCCTTTTTACTCCACTATCTATGATTGATCATTGATCATTGACCTTTATTTGTAAGGCATGGAAGAGTTCTTCCAAGTTCTGCTCTTGGTTTTTAATCTAAGCACTAAAGGTATTGACCTTTGCCAGATATATGCAAAATTAGTTTTATTAATAGTGTACACATTTTCCATCAGGTCTTCCCTCTCCCCCTTTTCTTACTTTAGGCACACATTGATGACCAATGTTTGGTTGGATAAGTTCATGAATATGGCACCGGCTTCCTCTGTGCCTTCTTCTAGTTACATGAAGAGGTTTTCCACCTCTTTGAGCTTGTCTACTAGCTCCTTATGTAGTATGGTGCAAGGGTCTTCCTCTTTCTTCCTATACCATTTCAACCTTGGTAGAATATACTCCATTGGCACACAAACTTTTTCAACCTATGAAAGATTTGAAGTGTTAACATTGGCCAAGAGGGATGGCATAGATTCCTCTACACACTCATCAAGTTATTGCATTTTGAAATTCATGGCCTTTATTTCTTCTTCCAATTCCAATGCAATATTCTTCCACTTTGAACACCTAACATCATTGATGATGTTATTTCATACAACTTTGGAGGCCATTTAGATGAGTTCATTGGCTAACCTAACTAGGTTCATTAGATATGATTTTATGAGGAGGAAATCCTACCCTTATTTAGGTTTCTCTATACCCAATAAATCCTCCTATAGCACCTCAAAATGAGTCTCATCCATATAAATGTCCAAGGCAAATGACAATTATTGGCACATCATTATTATGGTAGCTCTAGGGGGTATGTATACAAAAATATAATAGTCTTCATCAGTCCACCCCTTATGTGCCTTTTCTCTCAGGCTTAGCTTGGTGTCCTCTTCTTTAGTGATGGATGGATCCATATATTCTTATTTATCTTCCTTAGTTCTAGTGCTCTCTTTATCACTTTCTTCTAAGGCTACTTCCTTTTCTTGCTCCTGTAGGGTTTCTTCCTTAGACTTTCCCCCTTGGTCCATCTCTTCTTCTACATTGGTGCTAGCTTTGACTTCTTCTTACCTTTTTTGGGTCTACATTACACTATTTTTTTGTTCCTTTAATATGCAAACATTTCCTTCCTTGTCTCTAGGCACCCCTTCAGTACTTGGATGCACCTATGGTGTAGTTTATTTTACTATGTTGGTGGGGGTGCTAGCTACCTTTGCTACTTTTTCCTTCCTTGGTTCCACACTTGTGATTACCTTCTTCTTTTCCTTTTATTCCATGGACCTTTCTTCTTGGGCCTTATTTTTCTCTACCTTTCTCCTTTTTATGATTACCATGGTATTTTCTTCCTCATACCTTATTTCTTTGGCCTCAAACTTATCAATTTTTTCTAGGTCATGTTGAATGCCTTCATGGACACTCTTTTTTTATCTATATTTAGTGACACACACACACACACACACACACACACACACACACACACACACACACACACACACACACACACACACACACACACACACACACACACACACACACACACACACACACACACACACACACACACACACACACACACACACACACACACACACACACATATATATATATATATATATATATATATATATTCATCACTTAGGCTCATTTTATTCCACCATCTTCTCTTCTCCTCAGTTTTTAGATGCTTTGTGGAGGGTTCATTAGATGAGGCAATGGGTAACTTTTCTACATATCTAAGCATAGTGGTAGTACCACCTTGGAAGGCCTCCTGGACTTCTTTAGTGGTGGGATATTTTACTACTTCTTCTTAGATGATGTAGAATCCCATCATTACTTCTACTTCTTCTTCCTCCATATCTTCACATGCCTTCTTCACTTCTACTTCCTCATATGCCTCTTATTCTTCCATCTCTACCAAGGTTATTATGGGTATTAAAAATAGCCACTTTGACTTATTTTTATTTTCCCTTGGCTTGGATGAAGTAATCCTTGGTGTGAAGGACACACATTTCTTCTTCTTTGGTGTAGAGGAAGTGGCCTCATTAGTAGAGGTAATCTTAAATTTGATGTTCTCTTACATCTCCTCAAATGTCTCCCCCTTTTTATTTTGGGGATACTTCTTCTATGTTATCAGTGTTATCTTCTCATCATAATTGATCTAAAGGGGGAGGTCAACATCCTTGTCAATATTCACACCCTTCTTACTTAGCTCCATCTCATAATAAATAATATGTATGTGTCGAAGAATCACTTCTTTTTAGAGGGGATAGATGTTGGTGTGATCCAATTCATCCTCCTTGTCCTTGATCACTTTCCCCCTATGAGTACATATTGGTGTTGTAACCCAATTCATTATAAATACATGATTTTCACTAGGATGTCCAATTTATATACATTAGGGAATATTCTAAGTTTATCCCTAAAATATTTGGTTGAAAATTCATAGGAGAGCATCATCCAACTAGATCAATTACCATCTATGAGCACTAAGTGCATATCATAGAAGTTATTTATAATAATGAAGGTTTCCATTCCAAACATATTCTAGGGGAGATCCTCTAGGATGAACCATTCATCCCTAAATGCTTTAATATATTGGGTACATCACCCCATTACTTCAGTGTTGTAATTCTAGTAGAAATCAAGGGTTAGGTGAAGTTTTTATATTTCTATGGGAGTCTTGGTGTGCCAAGAAGACCCAAAGATTGTATTCATCACTATTGGGCACATCAATATCCTCCATAAAAATTAGAAGTAATAGAGACCCCCATATTAAGGTCTCTCACACTATATGACACTCAACCACATTCTTTACCATCGCCTTTGTTATAAATTTTGCCATATAAAATTTAACCCCCTATGTCATGTGATAGGCGATGCATAGGTAGGCCTTGGTAATGTCTGCCCATCAACCATCAAGGTAAATTTTTAAACTTAAAATTCACACAACTATCCTCATTTAAAGGTCCTTAATGTCCTTGATTAGGAATATAAAACCTACCTTATAGTACCCCAGGAGTTTCCCAACCCTTTTAATTTCAACATCATTCACCATCATCTGATGGATGTTTGCGCTAGAGTTTAAAAGCTTGATAATTGTACCTATAGGTGAACTAATATCCAAATAAAACTCCTTAAAAATAGATACAATCTCCATGGATGTGCAAAATGAGGAATTGTATGAGTTTCTCTAGCTTTCTAAAACATAGTAACTCATAGAGTTGAATTGCACAAGTGGCTATAAGTTTGTCCTAGATGGAGAAATCAAACAATATCATACCTAATTATATTTTATCCCCCATGTCCATCATATAGTATTTAACATTGATTGAGGTATGGTGATTTTATTCTTTGATTCAGTAGGTGTGTGAAGGATGCCCATTTCTCCCTTACCAAGACCTCCTTAGGGAACTTCATCTCTTGATAGGACATTTTTTAAAGAACCTCAAGATCAACCTCAATAATTCTAACTCCCTCTACCAACTATGATTTTTTATTTTATGTACCCACTTATTATATCATCCATGCCCTCTTGGCATCCTTATATGCCTATAGTGGGCCAGAAATTATGCACTTTTTCCTCATTCTAAACTAGCTAGTGTTAAAGGATGATCTATTTAGCTTGTCAAATCCTTCAATTTTTATTAGTGTTTCTTATGGTCATGAGGTATATAACTATGTCTTAAAATCTCAAGATTTAATTTCCATTAATGGAATCCTTGGAATCACTCTAGTTTTTTACTACTTAGTTCTTGCACAATTCATGCATCACACTTCTCTATATCAATCTTAAAGAGGATTTAATTTATTTCTTTACTCAATCATTCTCTTTTTTTCATTTGTGAGTGCTCAGGATTTCATTTCTATGGCATTTGTTTAATTCATCTCTAATTTACTCTACATTCTAGAGGTACATTATATCAAGGTTTGTAACCTAAACTAGTTGATCCTTTGTTGTTTTATACCTTTAATTTAATGACCTTATTTATCACAGGTGATTAATGGTATGGGAACATCTAGAGTTCTTCGAATGCATAAAATCCTATAAAATATAAAAGAATCCATTACCACCTATACATTTAATGTGGATATATTGTGCCTCCACCATCACCTTAATAACTCTTCCTAATGGTATTTTTGGTGAAGTGACATGTAGCTCAAAGTAACTTCCTACCTCACTTTGGGTGGATGCCATTGTGTCCTGGTGATCTTTCTCTTATGATTTATTCACTTGGTATAAATTTTACATTTCTTATGGTAACTTGGGCACAATTCCTCACATGCGCATGATTTAACCTCCTCATTCTCATTTTATCTTCCTATTTCACTTTCATTTTAAGCGTGTTTTCCTATCTTGGTTGATTTCTCTATGCTTTCATATCTTGCTTTGGCTTGTCCTACCCCATAAAAATTCTTTGTGTTAGCCCTCTATTGTTTCACTTTATAATTTTTATCTCTCACACATGATCATAATGTGCATCTTCTTTCTATATCTTGTGCATTTGCATCTTGTGTACCTTTCTTTAATTTTATGTGCACGGGCACCATTTTTACCTCTCTTTTTCCCTTGGTACTCATATGTTCAAAGTTTGATGACTTTAATACACCCATAAACTTAGTTATTTGGCCTTAAGTGATTTGGAAAGAATATATGCTTGAATCACCTGATTATATTTATGTATAGAAGAACTAAAGTATTTCTCTTGTGGGCCTAAAAGTGCTACTTATTCACTCTACAAGAACAATAATAAAAAAAATATAAGGAAATGTTTGGCTTGCACCAAACATCATTTGGATTAGTAAAACATAAATAAATTGTGATTAAAAAGTTGGTTTTTGATGGTGAAAGCACCATTTTATTATTGATATAGCTTCAATATATTACCATTGAAATGCCCATCAAGCATTTCACCAACCAATGTGTATAACTTACATACACCTATCTCCAATATGTGGTAGATGACATATGGGCTCATCCACCTCATCTATAACTTGCTCAGGTGCCTTAGGTACTTGGAGTCATAGAAAAAGATTAATTCTTCTTCAGTCAGTACCTTGCACTTAATATGCTTTTCATGTCAAATACTTTGGTCTGTCTTCTTGATCTACTAGCTTTATCTTGCTTGGGCATGTACCTCATCTAACCAATCTAAGTCTTCTAGCCTTGTATTTAATTAATTTTGGTCATCTAGGTGACCAATTCACATAATGCATAATGATGGTACCAAGAACTCCATTGATATAATTTCCTCAATGCTAAATACTAGTTGGAATGGTATATCTTATTCAAGTGCTTGTAGGTTATGTGGTATGCCCATAATACCATTGACACTAAATCATCCTAATTATTGTGATCAATGTTGTATATTTTTATGTGGCACATTTCCAATATTTTTTTGAATGCCTTGGCTATGAAATTTTCTTAGGGATGATATGGGGTGGTCTTATGGTACACCACCATGTACTCGCATAGCAAGATTTTCACAATTTCATTAGGTGTGTTACTCTATCATTAATTAAACTAAGTGGGTACCCATAGTGATTTATGATGTTTTTCCATATGAATCATGTAGATATGGTAGTTATGTAGTTTTTAGTAGGCACTACCTCAACATACTTTATGAAATAGTTGGCCACCATCAGAATATAACTTATGACTATGTGCCTTGTTGTGGGAGTAAGTATCCCAATGAAATTAATGGCCCATTTATTTAATGGCACTTAGGAAAGAATTGGGATCAGAGGCATCTCATACTAGTGGTTGTACTTCCTTATGCACTGGTATATGTCACATGCCTTAGCACAATCCTTTGTATCTTAGAATAGACTTGGCCCCACAACTTTGATTATAATACTTTACATGTCATTGTGTCTCCATTATGATGACATCTTATGATCCCCTCATATACCTTTCATAGAATTGAGTCTCTTTCATGTTTCAACACACATTGATTCAATACTTAATATCTACTTAATTTATATATCTCCCCACTAATAATTTGAAAGGGGGTGACATGAAAAATAAGCTACTTAGTTTATTTGCTTATCATGGCTTGGGGCATAAACCTAGACATTAGAAAGGAAACTATTCCTTCCAAGTCTTCAAGGATATGCTATACCATATAGAGTTTCACATCTAGCATGTCATCATCAATGGGTTTTATCACATCACCAGAGTTGATGCAAGATAAATGGTTTGGTCCTAAGTTCTGATTCCCAAGTTTCACTACAATTGAGAACTAGAAATCTTGAAATATAACTATCCATATAAAAATCCACCCATGGAGAATGGGCTTATTCACAAGGTAAATAAGTTCCTTGTGATTAGTGAAAAAGATGAATGGGGTCACCAACAAGTATTACTTGAATTTTTAGAGGGTGTAGACCATTACCTGTGCCTTATGCTTGATAGTTATGTAATTTTACTCTACCTAGGTCAATTTTTGAGTTATGAAAGAGATAGGATGATCCATCTTACCTTTGTTAGGCTGCACCAAAATGGTGCTAATTGTAGAACTAGATGCATTGACATAGACAAAAAATGGAGTTTTCTAGTTGAAAAACTATAGAATAGGTGTGTTAGCCAGCTTGAGTTTTAGATTTTCAATGGAATCCTCTTATGTTGCACCCTAATAAAATGGACCATCCTTATGTAATAGATCCTCTAATGACACTGTGATCCTTGTATATCTCCTTATAATGTTTGTATAATAATCATAATGGTCAAGAAAGGTGTGAATGCCTCTCTATGTGGAAGGAGTATGCAACTAAATGATAATGACAATCTTCATGGGATCAAGAAGAAGACTGTCTTTATAAATGATATGCATGAGTAATTTGCCAAAATGTGTCATGAAGATGAAATTTTTAAGGTTCAAGGATATTTATATTTATCATCACCTCTCAAACATGAGGTTAAAGTTATCATAATGGTATATTATGAGCTCATACATAGTCCAATCATCAAGGTACATCTAGAGGAACTTATGAATAAAATACTTGAATGCAGTAATGACCACTCTAGAAAATATGGCTGGTGCAATGTTGATCCTAAAGGGCATCATATTATAGGAAAAATAATCCTATTATATTATAAAGGATATGTTAGGCCTATCCTCCTCTTTAATTGGAACTTGATGGTATCCAGAGAAACCATCAGTGAAAGTATAGATTTCATAGCCTACAACTCCATCCAAGACTTCATTAGTTAATGGATTTAGGAAGGGGTTAGTGACATAAGAAACATTTAACAACTAGTAATCCTTATAAATGTAACTACACCCATATTTTTTTAATTCTAATTACCATTGGGCTCACCCATTCTGACTCTTACACTGAGTAGATCAATCTTGTGGCTAGGATATCATCAATCTCCATTTTAACCTTCATGTGGAGATTGGGGTTCATTCTATAGGGACATTTCTTGATATGTTACACACCATATACCACATTTATGCTCATTTTCATAAAGGATGGGTGGGTGACCTTCATGTCATGATAATTTCATGGAAACAAATCTTGAAACTCCTTTAGGAGATCCATAATTCATGACAGTTCTACATCAGACTAATATGCACCCAAAGTAGCCACCTTTGGTTATTTTCATGATAATATAAACATGGGTGGTATTGAGTGGTGTATGGTAGGGTTTTTTTCTATCCTAATGTTTATCCTAAACTTGCCTATTCCCCTTAATTGTTTCAATGTGGAGATGAGTAGGGTCTTCCTCATCAGGGGCACTATCATCCACTTGGTTGATGATCTTCCTTTTTCCTACCAAGGAAATCCAATTTTGTGCTTTCTAGACATCTGTATCTTCATCACTTGAGTCACTATCGAGTGTTAATAATTTCTCCCCAAATATATCTTGAAGGTGTTTCTCTAAGATTTCAATGTTGTCAAACACTTCCCTTAGTATAACATGTAATGGATCAATCAATTCTAGATTATGTGAGGAGAAGGAGAAGGTGTCTACAAACTTCTCCTTTAATATATACCAACTAGTTGTCTCATGGTGCATTTCATTGACCACATACCAAGCCCACACCCATGTCTTAAATTTTCTATAGAATGTGTATATCCATAGGTTCTTTAGGGTGTTTGTACCACACTCAATCTAATTTTATTTGAATAAGTGTACATGCACTATAGGATCAAAATTGCTAGAGTATGCAGAGATGTCTAGATCCTCATTAGTTTTATTGAATCTAGTGTATATTAATGATTTTAATTCTTACCAAGTTGGAAATATAGGATTTTTCACTACCCACCAATGAGCAATAGTGATATTTAAATTATACACCAATGCACCCATTCTATCTTTCTCCTTTGGGATGCTTTATTCTATGTCACAGACATATTCTTCTACAATATTTATCCCTTAATACCATGGGGGCACCACAAGTTTACCTTTACTTAGTTGAAAACCCCTATTTTCCTTCTTCTTATTTTAAGGGACACCTCTTCACAAAGTGATATTGATCTGGACCCAATCAGTCTTCATCAATTTTGGTGCTTTGGTGCTCACTATGTATCACCTTCGACCAATGCTTTCATAAGCTTTTACAACCCATCAGTCATAAGCTAGGTTAGTAGTGTTAGAGACTACTTTTCCATCATCCCAAGAAAGTTCTCCTTGGTCATTAGGGTTGATAGTTTAGGCACCTTACACTATAATGTTATATATATGGTTGATCTCATCTTCAATATCAACACTTTTTTACATAAGGGGGTCTTTGGTCACTTGAGAGGGGGATCATGACCTCTCCTTGCTATTTTCAAAAAGTCATATAGCACTTACTAAAGTGCATTTCATAACTATTTATGTAGTACCATGACATACCCAAGAGTGATGGATAATTATATTTCTTAGCTAACTCGATCACCTTGAAGTCAACATATAACTCTGTACCATAATATATATAATGACACCTTTTATAATCCCAATTGGTTGTGTCCTAAAATTGTTGTCTATGAAAATTATGTGAGGGAAAGGCCTCAAGGCTAGCCTACCCATCCTCTCCCATGTATTCTTCATCAAGATATTAACCTTAGTGCCTATGTCCATAAGGACTTCACATATAAACCATCCATCAATTATGGCATTCAAGAGTATTTCTTGATCATACTCCACATTCTATGTATGCCTTACTTCTTTGACCCTCCCCATGTGGGGTGCATTAACTTTAACCATATTGGGAATGAAAAATTTAGTTGTCTTCTATCTACATGCTCTAAGATCAAGTATTTAAATAGGGGTAAAATTCTTTCTATTTGTAGGAGGTGTAAGGTATCTATCAACTCTTTTATTTTAGCCTCCTGGTTATCTTACTTCTTGTGGGAGGTGGTAGCCTACACTTTTAGGTCTCTAGCTAGTTGGAGTTCTCTTTACAAATATTAGATTATACTCATGGCCTATTATAAGGTATCCTTATAATGCATAGGTTTGGGATAAGGCATAGCCTTGGAATATATCTATGTGATGTGTTAAGTATGGCTTGGTTCTTCATACTCTAGGTGTAGTTCTAGTGTTGGTGCAATTGATGGATGAGTGGTAAACCCACTACGATTGGTTGCCTACACTTTGATGGGATTTATGCATGTTTATTACACCTTTGTAACGTACTTCTCAATCTTTGGCTTGTTCTTGATCATTAATATTCCCTTGTTTGCACCAAATTAGCCTTGAGTTAATTTATTATATAATTTGGGGCATTCCTTGACTGAATGTGGTCCTCAATAATACCCACACATTTGATGCATTAGGTAGTTACACTAATAGTGCTTAGTTGATCTATACTTTTAACATGATCACAATGGGAATATTCCTCCACCACATCCTCTACCTCACCATCTAGTTCCTCTTTGCATCCCATATTTGGTATTCTATTAGCCATAACCCTCATTTATTTGGTTTGCCTACCCTTCAGCTATTGTAGTTACCTATCATGCACATGTTTCCATGTTTTTGTGCATCTCATCAATTACTCGATAGTCAGTTGTGGTATGAGTGTAGGCATCACACAACTTACAATAGAGGGTTGTGTTCACCTAATTGGTAGGTTGTAACAATAGGAAATCATGAACGTCATGTCCCTCATGGTAAACTTCAAAATTTAGAATCAATGTGTGCACATTCCTTTGAGGGTAATTATTTATGTTATGACCTTGTATCTCTTAATTAACATACCATAATCCATTTAGAGAATCTTATGATGAACTAGTAGTCAGTTTCTTTAGTTAGGAGGCCATGGATGTAATTTACACCTCTATGAAGGGATGCTTCTTGTGTTGGTACTCCTAACTACCTTGTCCTAGAGCATGGATTCTAGAGCTTCATGGGGGTCCATAGATGTCTTCATAGACAACACTCTTTTGAAGGGTACTAGCAATCCCCTAATAAACCATTGCACATGCTAGGATGGGTGGATGTCATAGGGAAGATTTTAAAGGAGAGTTTTAAACCGAACATCATACAAGCACACACTTTTTGATAATATTATGGGCTATTTCCCAATCTATGAATTCAACATTTTTAAAAGTAGAATACTTACACTTATGTTCTATGCGATCAAGTTATCACCCAAAGGTATTAAGGTACTATCACTTAGCTCCTCATTAGGTACAACTTGTTCAATCACAAAATTATACTATATGTCTATAAACTAATCGATGTCAATATTGATAATAGGGTCAGTTATCACTCTTCTTTATTCTTGAGGGATATCCAATGCATGAGCTTGTGCCATAGGTTTAAAGTGGATATACACTTCAGATGCATCTTCAATGGTAAAATTCTATTAGGACCTAGCATATTCTTTACCCATCAATAATTAATCTTGATCTATGGCTTCATTATTCCTCTCCTCAGATGTTGCAATTCAAGAGATGTGTCCCTATGCCCTTATCAATTACTATGGGTTCTCTCAGCACTTCCAGGTGCCATGTCTTCCATCAATCTATGACTTCTCTTATTATAAGTCTATCGTCTAAGCTCTTGAGTGTTAATTTACTTATCCCCTTCCATTGCTCCTCAACTACACATCCTCTTCTTTCTCATTATGCTTATCATACACAAAAAGATATTAGCCTTCCATTATTATGGTTTCAAAGCCATAATACACCATCAATTTCATAATCTCAGTGCTGAGTTCTTTCATAAACTTATCTCTAGGTTCATGCAAAAATTGATACTCTACTTCTTTAGGGTAGGAGTATGTCGATATTGTAAACTCAAGAATTTAGTTGTTGAGAACTTCTTATCACCATTTTTTATAGCTCTAGTCCAAGTGTCATCAAGTTTCTCAAGATTTTCTAAACACTCCTTCATCCACTCAAGGTGTTGTCTATAAGTTCATCTTCCATGGGTTTCATAGGTAGCTAACCATCAGTACACATGCTTAGGTAGTTCACAAAATAAGACCTCATACAGAGCATCATACAAGTTATTTTGGACCCACTTCCTTATATTTTATTATTTATAGGATGGATGCTTTAGCACAAAGCTATCTTCCACCTATTTCAAATAGTGTTTAATGTTCTCAAGGGAGGGTCAGAGCATTGTTCTTTTGCACCATTATAGAAACAAAATTTAATAAGGGTCCTAACAATAGAACCAAAATGTTGTAAAAAAGGTTTGATTGTCTAAATCATTTACTCCATAAAGTGCTTATTTGTCTATCTAAGTCATTTCTAGACTTATTATAGTTAGGTTCAAACATGTAATAAACCCATGGTGCTCAACATTTGTCACTTGACTAAGTTAGCATCAATTCACATAAGGTGCAAGCCTTATACACTCACTTGAATCATAATAAAGAAATAATAAAATCCCAAATTAGGCTAGTATTACCATGTCACAACTCAATATCCAAGGGGTTTGGTCATTTTTAATAACATTATTTGTAAGTTCATCGATGCAAGGCATTTCTAGGATAGGTTGAAGGTCTATAGGCACAAACCCTATTTAGGTAGCTACTTCCAATCATAAAGCCACAAGTTTATATTGGGTTACTCTATAGTCCTATGGGTAAAATCCTATGTTTTATCATGCTTATCATCCTTCAAGTGCTTAGAGGGTTCAATGGAATATCCTAGATCAAGGGGCTCATACTCAAGCTAGTGTGCTTGATGCAAGTGCCAAAGTTTTGGCACATACCTTTTCCTACACTTAAGTTATTTTTTAGTTTATTTCAATGCCATTATTTATCATAGATATGCCATTAATGATTTGGAACAAAACTTTGCTTAATAACACATTCATGTATCAATTTACACTATTGTAACTATTGCATATAAGTCTCATTCAAATAAAATTTCCATAATCATATGAACTAAATCATTTCTTAGATAAGTGAAATTCCATTCCTCAATTACAAAGGTTTAAATAAATAGAGTACATATTAACTAAAATAGAGAACATGTTCATCTAAACCACTATTGACTTGGAGGCTCATAGGCGAGTTTGGGAATTACAAGGTGGATTCTCAAAGGTATCCATGATAAAACTTATATAATACCATTCATATTATGATTCTTAGATTTGATTCTATTGATATTTTCTACTCCATTC
The DNA here is from genome assembly GCA_037957365.1 of Torreya grandis. NCBI lineage: Eukaryota > Viridiplantae > Streptophyta > Pinopsida > Cupressales > Taxaceae > Torreya > Torreya grandis. Next base: position 257,502 of record JARHVA010006514.1, on the reverse strand, counting down.
ACCATCATTTGCATACTTGTTCAAACTTGCTTTTATATCCCTCAAGAGCATCTTTTTTACAAGGTAGAGGGTGCATACCAGGTGTTGATCTAGAGCCTTGGTTGATCATTCTATTAGATCCATCATCTTGTGTCATTTACACTTTGTTTACCATGTGCAGATACTTATGAAGATACCCCTCAAAATTTGGGTGCTAGTTAACTACCTACTAACTAGCATAAGGTGAGCATTGATTCTTCTAGCTAGCATAAAGGATAACAATCATTCTGAATGATCACTTTACACCAAAGTGTCTACTAAGTTGGCATGAATCCATAATTAGCCAAAAATGGGACCAAAATTGATAAATACTTCTTGGGAGAAAATGGGTAATAAGACCTAGGTGCAATCTATTAAGATTATAAAAAGTGTAGTTGTAGATATCATGGGTGTCAAATTCTAGGATGAATTTGAAGTAATAGAGTTAGCAGAGTAGGATAACTACTTGACACTTCTGTGAAAACCATCATTTTATGAAAATAATGCAAATATGCACTTGAAAATGAACTACATGACCTTTAAGACTAGAAAGGAAAGGGTAGTCATACCTCTTTCAAATGACAAAGGATTCCTAATGTTGAGAGCTTGGATATTAAGGATGAAATCAACCATATCTATAACATTATAATATAATGCATCAAGAACCTAGAGACAAATAATCAAGGAATCCTCTCTTAGGAGGATGGATAGTCAGCCTTAGACACCATAGATATTGCTTGAAACTAATGGGTCGAGGATGCATGTGAGAGAATTGGATAATGGTGTCACTTGGTACAAGTAAAGGCATCAAAATTGGTAAAGACAAGCTGGATATAGATTGATTTCACTCCTAAAATATGGATCCTTTGCACCAATCAAAGAGGAAAAAGAATGTTTTGCCTTAGTAAGGGAAAACTTGCTACACTACCAAGGTATGAAGGTAGTAATCCTATTGAATACTATGTCCATGACATTAAGTCATGCATACCCAATGAGGTGGATAGAATGGGTACACTAGTGTACACACTGAAAATCACTACCAATCATTGGTGGGCAATGCAAAAGCCTAGCTTGAGAACTTGACAGGATGTCAAGTGATGAGACCATAATATGGCTCATTATACCTATAAAATAACATTTTTTTCTTGCATAAGAAGTGGATCTAAATGTAGTCTCTAAACTTATGGTTTATTTAGAATAAAATACCACGTATATATCATGGTGATGTAATTATATTTCATTGTTATCTATTTGCTAGTTATTTCTAATGATTATTGGGAAAAACATGTCAATGTGTGCATACATAATTCATACTAAGTGAGAATGATTTAAAGTATGAAAAGTAACCATTTAAGAATAAGGATGGAGTAGTGTTATAGTTTTCTACAATGGATCCAACATTTTGGTCAGGTTATAAACTCCCATAAGCTTGCTAAAACTCCCACAAGATTGCTACACACTCCCATAAGCTTGCTACAATAGCTATGGATTACATGAAACTAGATATGGATTACATTAGACCAACCTTGGATTGAAATTATTAAATTAAAGGGATTGACAACCCCCATAATTTTTGGCATCACTTTTGGGTAACTACAATTTTATTAGGAGATTTAGAATATGCTAAGAAAATTTCTAGTGAGATGGAATGTCTCTTTACAAATTTTGTGACAAAAGATACTTAGTTAATGGTCTCTTTAGAATTTATTTTTCTACAATTAGGAAATTTGGATTTTAAAAAAAAAACCCATAAAAACCAACATTTTTATGTAAGAAATAATAACTACTAACTATGATCAAGGAGTATGATAAAGAGATGAGGTTAGATCACGTGTTAGTCCATAAAACCATGAAATCAACACAATAACATACTAGCATCTCTAGGCTTAAAACATATGGGGAGCTTAATGAACAAACAATAATTCAAAACCCAACTAAAATGCAAAGAATAACAATCTTTACCTTCTTTGAGAGTTCTATATGATTTCTTCATTGGCTTGCTCGAATTGTGCTCAAAAGGTGTTCATTAATGGGGCTTGACTATCTCCATCTCCTCTTAAAACCATTCTTTACTTGGCTTGGATTGATTTTTGCATTATAACACTATTCATTTTATTTATGGATCAACTCCAACATTATAACTCTACTATGTTTCAATCTCTCTAAATGAAGAGCTCTAGGCTTGCTTTTATATGCTTCAAAATAACTTGAAATGGGTTAAATTGGAACCTTGGTTGAGTTTATTAATGTTGGTTGAGTTTGAAAGGTGTGTTTGGATATTCCTAGGATAATTTTTTAATATTTTCCAAAAGTGACAACTCACAAAAGGTAATGATTAGCTTTTGATATGATCTTGATATTTTAATTTTCCTTTTTGATAATTGATTTAATTGCTCATGGATGGATTTAATTAGGCTTTGATTAGGATTTGGTGATAATTAACCCTTTTTAGGATTTTTGATATTTTTTAATGATTTTGAATTAATTTATGGTGAATTTATTCAATTTAATTGATTAATAGGCTAAATTGATTTATTGCATGGTTATAAAACCAAATTTGAGACATTTAAAAATTCTTAGGCTAAATGGTCAATGGTTGGTAAGAATTGGTCTAAATTTACATAACAAGACATTAGTATCCAAATTTAGGTGTCTAAAGTTTTCCCCTGCTTGGGAAGGTGTTTCAAGTTGTAAGCCTAGTAACATCTTCTCAATGAAAAAATGTTCTTTTATACTTACGACTTCAACAATGATGACTAAATTGTAGTTACCCCTTAATGGAATGGTTGGCAAAGGAGTAAAAAAATAGTCCCTCAAAATAAAGAAGAGAGAGGTTCAAACAAAATAAAAGTATGGGTGATAACACAATGATTTATCCAAAGTTGGTCAAAATCACTGATAATGCAAGTGGGACGGTGTACAATGGTTTTCCTAAAGATAGTTATAAGCATTATTACTCGATAGTGGCAATGTGGTATGCCAACATAATTATTTTCCCAAAAGAAGCTATAATCATTGAGAAGATGGATTTGCCCTAGTTAGGATAGACAAACATGATAATAACATGACCTTGTTAGACAAAAGAAAGTAGATTAGTGATAACATAATGATTTTCCTAAAGGTGGTTAGAATCATTAAGAGATACAGGTAGGATGGTGTATAATTATTTGCATATAGGTGGTTATAATTATTGGACCCCAATTATGGTAAACATGATTGATTGGATGACGACGATGACGATGATGATGATGATGATGATGATGATGATGATGATGATGATGATGATGATGATGATGATGATGATGATGATCATGATCATGATCATGATGATGAGAACTTGACATAGAGGGTAATGATGAATCAGAACAACTTGCTAGTAGGTAGACACTCATCTAAATTAACAAAGATTAAAATTATTTCATGGTTAATTAATTTTTTTGGGATATGATTTGGATGTTACTAATTTTAGTGCTGAGAATATGTTGATGCCATCATTACTAAGTAGACTTATTGAATCTAATTTTTGTTATAGCATTGTATGGTAGGCCCCCATCATGTTAGAACACCATGAAGACTTGGTTGAAAGATGCATAAGGACTGACTCTCATAGTTCAATACTCAAGGGAAAACAATGCACCAATGATAAAACCGTGGTGATAATTGTATACATATAAATATGGATGGATTAAAGACTAATGCATGCAAGGAATCACCTAATGAACACACATAGACTAATTATAGGTAATAGTATTGAAAGTAAAAAAATAGGTACATAAACAAAACAAATAAGCAAACAAAAAAACAATGGTTAGTCACAATGTTAGTACAAAAAATGTTACACAAACATGATGATGAACATTTCCCCTATAAAATAGGCAACAACTTAACAAAAAAATAAGTTGTGGAAATAAAATAAAATGAAAGGGGTGGTCGAGTTATCTCCATATGAACTAGGTAAGTGGACACTACCTACATAGTTCCATGAACATAATATCTAATAAAAAATTTAGGCCAAATGTAGCTCTCCTAGAAAATGATAAGAAAATGATAAGGAAAAACAAACAATGGATGTGATATAATAATAGGAATGGTCTTGTAAACAAACAAGTGTGTGAGATAAAAGGCTAAAAAGGATGGGGAAACTATGTGACAAGTGATTTATTTGGGACTTCATGAGGGTTCCCTGAATCCTTAAGGCTAAGAATTGGTCAATGTTTTTGGTGTTTATAACAATTTTATAAATGTTTTTAGAAGTTTTGAATATCTCAACTCAATTAAGAATGACAAGATATTAAAAAGTTCAATCTTGAAAAAATGGTGAGAGAATTACTTAGGTTGATTTCAAAATGGAGAGAGTGTGTCTTAGGTTTATCACAAAATGGTGAGAGAATGGTTTAGGTTTCTCACAAAATGGCAAGATCATGGCTTAGGTTTTTTTGAAAAATGATGATAGAGTGTCTTAGGGTGATTGAGTTGACCTTGAAAAGTATCAAGCACTACCTACATAATCCCAAGATGGGACCTCAAGTCATTAGAGGAATATAACTAGTATAATAACCAATTCAAAAAAAATAGGAAAAATTGGTATAAAGGCACAATACGGCATAAGAATGGCAAGTTGGTATGTCAAGGTACAGTAAACAAGTGTTATCCCTAATTTTCCCATAGATAGTTTTAAGTAGGATACAAAAACATAAGTCAATGATATTAATTTACCTATAGGCAATTATAATTAGTAACAAGACCAATGAGACATTGATTTTCCCATAGGTGGTTATAATTAGACATACTTGATATAGAAAAAAAATAATAAATGAAGGATGAAACTACCAAACTACTATCTTATTGCTCTAAAACATTGCCTCTATCTAGAATGTTTGAAAGAATTACTAAAACTAAATCTGAATCCATTTGCTAAAAATATGAATGGAACCAAATGGAATGAAACCAAGGTGATAAGGCTCGGTATGGAAGGAGAAATCAACTTGGTTGATGGGGAAGGTATGGTAGAATGGATATGTTATAGGAAAAAGTGATAGGTTAGTAGGATGATAGGATGCTAAAATGGTATAGTATAAAGAAGAAGATTGATAATATGGTACATCTTGAAATAGTCCTTATAGATAATTCATCAAGTCACTCAAGTGTAGTACCACTTGAGGTGGATAATGTTCATCATCTCATCAAGTTTGTTTCTATTTGGTGTGGCAAGCCTGTATCCTCCTATTCCATAGTTTGTCATAATGATGAAAGGACCAACCTAGTTAATTTTAAACTTGCCTTTATACTTCTTTTTAGACATGGTATTATTTTGGTTATCTTTAAGTACAAGATAACCAAGCTCAAATTCCTTATGTTTTATGCATCGATTATAATGGCCTCAATTTGGTTTTGATAGGCTTGGAGATTATTGAGTGCGGTTATGCATTTCTCATCAAGTAACTCTAGCTCTTATAGGCAAGCTACTCGATAGTTTTTATCATCTAAGATATGCTTGAAAGAGATGCATAGAGAAGGTAACTTGACCTCAATAGGAAGAATGGCCTCAATACCATAAACAAGTAAATATGGATTGGTTCATGTGGCTGTACAGTCATTGATACGATATGCCCAAAGGGTGTATAATATCTAAAGGTGACAATCATGATCAGTATGATTGATAATATATTTGAGAATGTTGACAATATTTTTGTTTGATGCTTCAACCTAGCCATTACCTTGAGGGTAATATACTGTAGAAAACTATTGTGTGATATTGTATTTGGCACATAACTTTTCAAATTCTTTATTCTTAAACAATCCTCCATTATCAAATATAATGTTGTAAGGGATACCATAGTGGCAAATAAGATGGTTGAAAATGAAATTGGAAATTTGTTTTCTAGTCATGTAAGTGAGGGGTATAGCTTCAATCTAGTTTTTGAAATATTTAGTGGTGATAAGGATATGTTTATGTCCATCAAATGAGGTGAGATTGATCTTCTTAATGAGGTTAAGGCCCCATATATTAAATGGTTGTTGTGTCAACATTGGTTTTAGAGTCTTAGCTGAGGCATGAATCATATTGGCATACCATTGACACTTATGACACTTATTAACTTATGCAGTTGCATTTGTATCCATCATGGGCCAATAATAGCTAGTACGTAATAGATTTTTGGATAAGACTACCCCACTAGTGTGGGCTCCACATAATCCTTTATGAACTTCTTTTAATATTAGTTTAGATTAAACCAAAGTTAAAAAATGAAGTAGAGTTTCATCAAAACTATGGTAGTAAAGGGATGATCTACGTAAGGTATAACAAGTGGTTTGATGGATGAAGTCTTTGTATTGCTTTTAGGATAGGTCAAGTGGTATAGTTTAGATATAGAGGTAGTTGTAAAGGTCTAAGGACTAGATAGAGCTAGGACCAACAATATCACAAATCATCATGATGGTTAAAGGTTCATGAGATGGTGCTATTAAATTCTCAATGAGGAATTGATACTCTTTAGCCGTGTCTGTTTGGTGAATCAGAGATCTAATAGTATCCATAACATCCATGGTTTTGTTACTTACCCTTGGTATATGTTCAAACTCAATGTTAGAATTTTTTTGCTTGAGAGTGTTGAACATGGATTTATATGGAACCAACTTGTCATATTTGATCTAAAAGTAGTCTTTAACCTAATTGATGATTAACCAAGAATCACCATAAACTCTGAGATGAGATATGTTTTATTGTACCACTTTTTAAAGTCCTGAAATAAGTGTTTCATATTTAGCCATGTTGTTGGTACAAAGAAAGTTGATCTTGAATGATTTAGGGATTAGATTCCCATATGGTGTAATAAATAAAATTCCTACCCCCGATCCATGTGTTGAGGAATCTAGAAAACCCTAAAAAATGTGTAATGTATACATATAAATCTCATAAAGTGGAGAAAAAGGAGAACCTATATGAAAATCTCCCCTTAAAAGAGAGAAAAAAAGAAGAGAGAGAAATAAATCCCCCCAAATATGATTTTAAATTATTCCACACTCCAAGTGATAAAAATTAATAAAGGAACTCAATCTACATGAATGGTCTGAATCCACTACTTTATCACAAAAACAACTGACATTGGGCTTCACATAAATAGCTTTAATCAAGAAGACTATTAGTGGTGACTATTGTCCAAATATTAACCCCAAGTCAAATTATGTCAAAAACTCTAAATTAAAACTTTTATAGAGTATTTATTTGATATTTTCATGGTTTATAATGGTCTTAAATAGTCTCATATGGTTATGATTTCCCTTCGTTAGGCTTGTCCAAGTTTTGGTCTTATGAACGCTTATCTAGTCCAAAAGGTCAATTACAAGGTATTATTCTATAAAAATTGGTAAAAGGTTAAATATAGTTCAAATTAACTAAAAAATGTTATTTTAATGTCATCATATCATACTCTAAACTTTATTTGACTCTCAAATGCAAAAAATGTCAATCTAGCCACCTTTTGGCCCATATAGAGGAATGAGATGTACCACTTCAATAAGATAGAATTTAAATAATATTAAAAGTGACCCTAGTGTTATACAGAGGTCAATTAATGTTAATTTTTAGTCATGTACTAATGAACTTGTAGTTTCAACATCCCAAATAAGAAAAATGACACTTTCAAGAACTTTTGGGCACTTGTACAAACTTGGAGAATCAGTTATCAATTGTAAATGGTTTGAAAGTGTCTCTTGGGATCCCACACATCATTTCCCATATTTTTACCAATTTTAAGTTATAAATGATACTTTAGACACCTTTTCTCCTCCATCATTTCCTTTACAAGCTCATAAAGGTAAAAATAAAGTGGATGTTATGGCTAGGAAAGAGAGATTTAGGATCTAAATTTTTGGCCATTATTAGGGGTCCTAATAATATTAAAATTATTAAAATTGGTTTTTATAATGATTTCCTATTCTTTATTAAAAATCACTAAGGGTTATAGTAGGTCACTATGGCTTATGCATCCAAGAGGGGTTTGTTCTTGCACTTGTTTCTCTAGCTCATAAATATATAGAGAGGAATTATTTTTGAATAAAAATTTTATAGGTAATTTAACTCCCTTTCATGATTTATTAATCATCTAAATAATATTTATGAGGTGCCTTCACTTGGAGTAAAAATGTCTTGATGAACTGGTTATTCTAGTGAATCCTACTGTAAATTTGGTTTTATCTTCATGTTGGTCACTCTTAGAGGTTTTTAACACTCCATCACTCATGGAAAACCCTTAAAATACATGTAATTATTGTGTTTTGTTTTAAATATTTATCTTTCTACATAATCTCCAAGTGACTTTCTTCTTGAGAGACTTATATGGTATTTGGATGATCTTTCTAGGTCTGAACTTCATTTTTGTTTGAATAGAAATAAGTAACATCATTAATAAAAAATAGAGACACATTCGAGCTATTGGTTTGTTGGGAACATGATCCAAATTTGCATCTTGAGAGAATTTATGAAGTGTCTTAAGCACTTATAGGCCTATAAGTCTATCAACATGTATTTAGGGATACAAATCAATGTTAAGAATGGCTAGATAACATAGAGAGGTAAGTGAAACCTCATTCAAACTCACAAATCTCATTACAATCATGACATACGATCAATATAATCCATTTTCAATGCTCAAGATTCCATAGTTTGTACACAATTCATACACCTGAAGGATAGGTGTGAAGGAGCAAGTAATGTTTGGTAACAAGTTTACATGACTATTGAAAATTAGTCAAAGGATACAAGCTTATCAAGGCAAAGTAATGTAATGCAAATGGTTTAGAAATAAGAGGGTTACTTTAAAAAGTGTACACATAGTCAATAAGCACCTACAATTAGGGTATAAGGTAAGCATGGATGTTTCAAAGTATGAAAATATGCCAATATATTATGAGAATCCAAATTGGATCTCTTGAACATGTGATAAATTCTACTATCTCTAATGACAAGTCATGAAGTGGTAAAATCAAGAAGCTAAGTACATAGTCAGTCAAGTATCTACCTATAGTAAATTTTATGGATTGTACACTTGGAAATAAGAAATAAAAGTTATTGGAAGGTATCTAAATAAATATAAAGACTCTATATAGACATTGGAAGTTAGTTCCTTTGTATATATCCTTCAAACACAATGATAAGAGAAAAGACTAGTTCAAGTTCAAAAACACATAGTCCTATTCTTAAGAAACACACAAGCCACATAAGGAGAAGCTAAGTCAACTATATGTGATAAATGTTCAAAAACCCATTCATAACTTCAAAAAATGATTAAAAACCCCCAAACATAGTTAGCTGCATAAAGGTCACCTATAACCCTGATTGCGAGACCAACTAGTTTTGGGCATAGGTAAAGAAATAGAGGTGTATGAGAAAGATCCTTGAGTTAATATTGAAACCTATTTATGACTTCCATCTAATTTTGTAAATTATTGAGGAGGTTAAGTGAAGTGAAAATATTTTAGGTTCTAAACATAAAAGTGTAGTTATGAGCCCTATTGTGCTACTTATAGGCCTGTGTCAAGATTAGTTCCCTAAGGAAATGAAGAGAAGGGGAAGTAGTGTTTGGAGAGGCTCTAGGCATAATTAAATACAAAAAATCCAAGAATCATTGAGAGGGATATTGGTATGACTATGAGGTCTCAAGCCCAAAAATGCAATCATGACTCCAAACATAAACCTTAATATGTATCCATAGGCCTTTTGAAGGTTTAACTCAGTTTCTAAGCATGAGTAAGAGCCAAGGATATTCAATGTTTTTTATAAATAAATTGAAAACTATAGTCAGGTCCATATGCCATTTTTAAGTTAGTAATGAATAAAGTGAAGACCTAATACACAAGATATGCAGTCAAAAGAACCTCTCAAAACACCTACAAGGTGAGAGAGCATAGACTAAATGTAGGCTTAAGATAATGGTAGAGTAAGTGTTTAAGAAAAATATGAGATAAATTAAGATTAAAACATAGGTTCAATAATACTAAGAATAAATTTGCTGATATAGTAGATGAGATCTCAAACAAAGAGCATATTCAATTCTTCTTAACAAGATACCTACATGCTACATGGCAGTGATAGTAGACCTTAAGATTGAGTGAAGAACAAAGATAATATATGAGAGAGTTTTAAACATAACTAAGAAAATATATCCAAGTTCATGAATTATTGAGGAAGATCAGAGTTAAGGACTAGGTCTCAAAACTTCATACACAGTTAGAAGTAAGCTACATGTATGTTTGCTCTTTGAGGACTTTTTCTTTGAGTAAATGAGAGTATGGATTGATAATGGATATAATATAGATACAATACATTTTAAAATGGTTTAAAATTTCATTAATATCTCATGTGACCCATTAGACTATATGATATAAATATGAGACATTGAGTCTTGTTTTAAGGCACATAGTAAGTCACTAGTAAACCCAATCCATCTAGTCTTGAGAAATATGAGTTTTAAGGGTCCCATATGTATGATATTGAATTATAAATTGGTATATGTGGTGGTCAAAACTTTAAAAATACTTTTATTTACTCCTTGAGGTTGGAAAAATAATGTAATTACTCATTGTTTTGTCTCAGACCTTGCCCACTCCTTGGGCAAAGGGCAGCCATGAGACCTAAGAGATCTTCTTTGAATAAAAGCATGAAGAAAGAATTATATAACTCATTAATGGACCTTGATGGCATGAATAATACTATAAAATGTTTACATACACTTCCTAGGTGTAAAAATACTTAGGTTTTCATCCAAAAGCCCTTGAGGTCTAGCAAGAGTGAGGTAGGTCTTAAACCCCAAATAGGCTGATCAATGTACCAGTTGCATATAGAGGGGTAATGGGTAATTAAAAAGAAATGGAAATCATGTAAATTTATGTTATAGAGGTGTATAAACTATTCATATTATTTTGAGTGACTTTTAAAACCTCTAACTCAAAGTCGACCTCTCTTGGGCTTGAGAAATATTAAGTAAGCCACCCGAGGAGAAACTTCAAATGCTCATAACATTGCCCAAAATTTTAATGTGAGTATGATCCTTTTGTAATAGTTTAAGGGGTATAATAAGAAGGTTTTAAAATTGGAAGTAGGTAATTTAATGATTTTTTATTTATGAATTATAGTTAAGACCCTAAATAGGTCTTAAACCTCTCTTACACCCTGATAGTGACCAGTCATGGAAAAAAGACTTCAAAAGTACATCAAATGCCATAATTTCATCCTAAAACATCTTGGATGTTTTTATAACTCCAATGAGGTTCTTAAAATGTACTTCATTTGTATAGACTACCTAAAATAGCCTATTTTTATATTTTTTTATGTTTTGTAAATGTTTTGATAAAGGGAGATGTTTCAAATCATGGGATGAGGTCAATTAGAAATTTTAATATCCATTAAATTCAAAAAAATTGCATAGGATATTTTGGATATGATCAAACCAAGCCCAGTTTTCAAGGCAATCTCAAATAGGCTCAAAATGAGACTAGGTGGTAAGGCCATTTCTTGGTTTGCATACATCCACAAGGTCTCAGGACTCCAAAATTAACTTGGAGATTTTTGATGGCTTAGGGATAGATAATAACATTATTTTGTATGATTTCACAAATTTTTCAAAAGTGTGGAGCAAGAAAATAGGGTCCAAAGAAAGCCGGCCTAATATAAGAGAAAGGAAAAAAAATGGGGTTTCACTTAGAGCGTAAAGATGAAATTTGACATGGATCTATAAGTCTATATATAGTCATATAATATACTAATATTTTTTCAATATAATTTTTAAAAATCCTTTGCAATGAAATTTACAAGAAAAAAGGATATAAGGAAACTAGACTTATTAAAGGCTTAAGGAGTAAAATAAGTTATTTGGAATTGTAATAAGAATTATAATGGTTTGTTTTATACTTGATAAAAAATTTCAATACCATTCATCTAGTTTGGATGAGTTAAATAATATGCACTTGAATTTTAGGCCACTTGGACTAGACTAGGTGTAGGAAATGAAGAGTTACAAGACATCTATGCATATAAATAATGGAATCGAAGGTTAAAGGATTTTCTTAAGGCATGGAAGATGTTCAATGAGTTTTTTAGATAATTTTAAGGTTAATTCATGGTTTTAATTTCCATTTTTCACTCTTTTTATGCAAAGAAGGGTAGTTTATAATATGCTAGTCAAGGTGTCAAGCTAAGTTGTAATTCTTACACCACTTAGAAGGATAGATCATCTTTAGGAGGTAAACACATGGAATGGAACACCTAATAGACTATTTCATAATTCATTATTTATTTTTAACTATTTCTCATATGATTTACACTTGTCACTCCTTCTCTACTACATCCCACTCTCCATCTCTTCACATTATTCTATTTATGTAGCTATTTTGGAATTGAAAAGGATCAACACATTGGTAATGGAAAATACATACCAAAAATAAGACTTGTACTTTATTATTAAATTGAATTCAATATGGATGTTCTAATTTTAACTTTAAAAGAGTGATTTTGAGGATGTTGCATTAATGAGTGTTTAGTAATAGTCATATCATTTACATTTGTTCTACATGTTTCATTCCTTATGAAAGTTTGCTACCTTTAAAAGGTCATATGAAGTGTTATAATTTGTTTTATTCTTTAGAAAATTGATATACCATTAGTTTTTCCATTATCACCTCTTGGTTAATCATCCTATTACTTCTACAATCATCTAAACCTTCATATTGAAACACTAGCATGATATGGGTCATTTATAATAGCATAACTAGATTGTAAGTTGATATTTCATAGTGCATATTTAACAAGATGTGGATTTTCTAAATGTTGCATCACCTCCAAGCTATTTGGTTACATTATTACTCATCTTTCCCTTTTTCATGTCAAATCAAGTGGTGTAGTATTAGTCTAGGTGTTGTATTTTGGGAGCTAGCCCAAAATCTATAGTTTTGACTTACTTATAGGTCACCCACAACCTAGACTCAATCCCATTGTATAGATCAAGTTGAGAGGGCTTAAACACCCTCTCATAGGATGAAATTTTAATTTATAACAATGATGAAAGTATAAAAGAGTAATACATGTGGAAGGAATGATCAACACCTAAGAAGTAAAATCTACACCACACCCCCCATACTGCTAACTAGGTGGAGTGATGACAAAAAAAAATATATGTACACCCCCCCCCCCCATAATGGGTGGAGTGGATGAAAAAGGTTTTCATGAGTGGTCCAAATCCACTACTCAAACACCAAATAAATTGACATTGTATACACTAGAATAGCTCCATATCACGCTGAAAGAGACTATTGAACTATCGAAAAAGACAAAATGACATTGGGATCTAATAAAATAGATACACTTCAATATGTGGGAGACTATCAATTATCAAAAAATTGGTGTCAAAAATACTAAAAAGGTCTCTCAAAGATGATGGTTCTATCCATGATGAAAGAGATAAGCAATTGAATAAGTGAAAAGGTGCGTAGAATAGAGCATATAAATGCATGAAGGTAAACAAATCTAAATCAGAAAACCCCCCATGGCACTTTATAAATCAGTTTGAGTATAATATAACCCATACATAAAAAACACCAAATAGAAATAAGGAAGACATTGGGCTTCAATAAGATATATCCAACACAATGAGATAGTTGACTTGTCAATAAGCAATCACAAATCATGAAAGATGATCCAAAAATAAGTAAGAAAAAAGTGTCTCCATAGAAGAAGGCAAGGTGCTAAGAAAGGGTCCTTGATGGAGACATGACACAAACTACAAGTGTGTCAAAGTGATAATACATAAAATAGAATAGAGCATGTCTTGGGATGATATAAGAGTGTTGAAAATGGTGAAAAAACCATCATGTATGTAAAAACACATCTAAAATGATCATCTACCAAAAAATGACAACCTACAAAGCACATGTGAAGGACATCAAACTTAGCTAAAACTACATTTGAGATAATACAAAGTGTAATAATGGCATAATAAATACAATGTGGACTAAGAAAGAGTAATGTGGGCCAAATCTCATGAAAATATGACATCGATCATAGATAAAAATTCATCTAAAATTATGATGAGAGATCCAAAGCAAAGAAGGAAAAAAAAAATTGTTTGCTTATGATGAGGTTTGGCTTCTTGCCAAACCAGGCCTTACCCATTGATCTTTAAAAAATGAGAATGAAATAATTATAAAATAATAAATAATTAAATTCCCCACACATTATATTTTTCCCCCACTTTAAAAGACACCACTTAAAATTGATTTTGCCATAATCTAAAAATCCACCCTTAAATAATATTATTTTTATTTAAAAAATAATAAAAAATCTCTGCCTTGATAATATCAACCCCACCATATAAATATTACCTTCCCATGATATTTTCCCCCACTTAAAAAAAAGAATCCACCTCCAAAAAAATATTCCACCCTCATATAATCATCTCCACAAGTGCCAATCCTTAAATACAAAGCCTTTGCACTATAATAAAACCCACTTAAAAGGCAATTTTAAAAAGAACAATTAAACCTTTTTCAAAAAAACATGGTTAGTTTTCACCAAAAAAGCATAGTTTTGTTAAAAATTCACAAAAAATATCCCTATTTCACATTCCATATAAAAAAATCATTATGAGAGAGTCATTGTCATCTCCTTTTATCCATTGTATGAAGATGCAAACTTGTTAAAGAATGAGGGTAGTGGTTCTATGAGTGGCAAGTCATTGACATTGAATGGGTAGTGAGTAATTAGGACACACATTATGCCAATAATTAAATTGGATATGAAATGAGGAGTTTCATCCCTATGAATATAGAGCACCTATGGTCATTACTGGTCAAATATGAGGTAGGGCTCTACTACAAATTTTATAATAACATAACAGACTATGTCGATGTGGTAGGCTAATGTGTTAGTAATGGTACTGGTTTGCATCTACCACCCACACTAGGATATACTAATTTATGGAATATCTTAGATTAATTAGGATATAATACCAAAAAATATGTTAATAGATACCTAATTATGTGGAGAGTAGGAGGCCAATTAGAAACTGTGAACTATTACATGGAGATCAAGGAAAAATTGTGGAGGCTTGGTCAAAAAATGTTTATGTCTAATGAAAAAATTGAGCTCACTAATTTAATCAAAGAATAATGTGAGCTATGAATTAAATATTTGGGTTCCACCATAGAGCCAAGCTAAAGTCAAAATGCCATAGATCAAGAAAACTGAGACATAAAGCTAATAGATCTACTAAAACTAGAGAAAACCCACAAAAATATTTAAAACCTCATAAAGATTTCAAGAAACCCATAAAAACCCATGTTGTTTTTAAAAAACATTTTCATATGGATCAATTCTTGGTTCGTCAAAAAAGTCACAAAAAATGAGTTCTTGTAAAAATCTCTATTTTCAATGAATAGACAAGCATTCTTGGGGTTTTGAGACCTTCTAGACTCAATGGTGTAGGTTAGAAGACCTAAAAATTGAGAAATAGATGTTGGACGGTGGCTCTATTACCATGAAATAGTTCTCATAACTCTTCATCTAATATCTCTCTAATAAGCCATTACTACATCCATATAAGCTTCACCATACACACAAAGAGAATGAGTTATCTATAACTCAAATAGATTATACAATGAATAGTTCAACTTGCATTTTCATATGAATGACTAGGTGAATAGGTACATATATATGTGGAAGATATGATAATCCTAACCATACCATGCATATGGTATAAAAATCTCCAATATAAAATAACCCCTATGTAAGTTAAAGAGTAGGAAAGTAATATCTTACACCAATAGGATAATATTATTAGGGAGGGTTAAGTGGGGTATGAGGGGTAAAAGAAGGGGTTAATTAGGGGTAAAATAAGAAAATGTGAGGGTAAAAGGATCATTTTATCTTTTTTCTATTGTGACTTCTTTACTCTAAATACCTAGCCATGGATCACATTCCTCACTCATCACATCATGGAAAGAGACTTTGAAAACACCAAAGACTAGCTGATGTGAGACCATTAGTGAGTACTCCATGTCTAGCACTTAATTTTTGTCATTTATGAATTTAATGCATGTACGTGTGGCCATGAAAAAACCACCATTTGTGGTTATACCCTTAGTTTTAGTATTGTCCCAATAAATGATGATATTACAATTGTAAGTTGTAGTTTTTCAAAACTATGAGGGGTGACCTATAGTTTTCTAATACCACAGTAGGGAATTCATGATATTGCATTATCACAAGGGGGAATTATGGTTTTGAAAACTACATGGTTAGACCTGTGCTTTTTGAAAACTATAAGTTATGAATGGAAATTTTGATGAAGGTGCAACTTAGGGCTATTTCAAGAGTTGTAGTTTCATGGTAGTTAGGAATAAGGTTAAGGAATGGTTTGGGGAGAGAATGGGGATGGGAGTTAGAGTAATTAGAGACTTATATGGTTAGGTTAGGATATTTAGATATGTAGGCAAGTATGTAGATGGTTAGGTTATGAAAATTATGAGGAGGGTGATAAGATAGGTTAGGGTGGTGGAAAGGAATAGTTAGGTGTTAAAATAATTAGGGATTTGGGTGGTTAGATTTAGATAGGGAGGTTCAAGTAAGGATGTATATGGTTAGGTTAGGAAAAATTATAAAGAGGGGTGATAAGATAGGATAGGGTGGCGGGAAGGAATAGTTAGGGGTTAGAATGATGAGATGATTGGGGTTGATAGTTAGTGATGATATATAATTAGATATGATGGATTAGTGTGACTAGGAAAGTGGGTTAAAAAGGATAATTATGTAGATATGATGGAGTGGTTAGAGATTGGGTGGTGGTTAGGCTAGGGAGAAAGGTTGGATGAGTGAGTCAAGGATTTAGGTTCCAGGTAGATGGTATGGGATAGACTAAATGTAGGTAGATGGGATGAAATAGGCTTTATAGGTGTGATTAGATCATCATGATTTATAGGATGTGTGTTAGCATAGGAAGATTTAGGGGTGTTGGCTTCCCAAATATGACATCTAGTGGTGCTTCATGAGATGAATTTTTTGACACCAAATGAGTTTGGATTGTTAGATATGGTAGGGTTTTACTAAATCATGATGATGCATGTAGTGAGGATTAATAAGGCATTGATCACAACCCTAGTCAAGAGATGGTAATTTGAGACCAAACTATGTCATTTCATGATTGGTGAGATGATAGTCACTCTTGAAAACATACTACACATCTTTCAACTATAAATGAAAGGCCATAAGATATATTAGTGAACATATACCCTAAGTGTGATAGTTCAAATATTGGTTGGGTGATTGCATATTAGAATTCATGACTTATAGGTGGATATTGATAGAGAACTGAAGGAGGGTACTATTGATATATTGATTCTCATGGTTGTCTTTTGTTACTATAATAATTTTATTGGACAAGAGTGGTAAGTGGTTCCACTTGGTATTAGGTGATGTGGTATCAGATATGGTCTAAGATTATCAATTTTTTGCCTAGGGTATCGTAATGCTGGCCCACTTATATAGAGAG
Organism: Torreya grandis; assembly: GCA_037957365.1. Classification (NCBI taxonomy): domain Eukaryota; kingdom Viridiplantae; phylum Streptophyta; class Pinopsida; order Cupressales; family Taxaceae; genus Torreya; species Torreya grandis. The sequence continues at coordinate 239,947 of JARHVA010006514.1, read as the reverse complement.
ATTCATATGGGAGCATACAGAGGAGAAATGTGATTATGCCCCTTTTTATTACTATAGATATGGAGTTGGGATCATATTGTGATAAATATACTATTAGGTACTCACATAGATAGGGATCCTAATGAGTGCATGGTATTTGGATAGTATATAATTCTCAGAGTGTAAAGGTTCCATGCTAAGGAGATACAATTTTATAGATAGTCCTTTGATAGTCTATGACTAGATCAAATTAGTTAGATGCCATATAGATAATCCTATTTGGGATGGGTTGAGGATGCATACATTATATGATTCATTATAATAAAGTGATATTTGAATGGCTACCATGATTATATTATTGAGAGGTATAAGATTGATCATGTGGAGTGACAGTTTGAGAGGTAGCAAGATGTGTTTTGAGAGGAGAATTTATTTGATTATAGTGATAGGGAGAGGCCTTAGTGGGGGGATTTAGTGGATAAGACATTATAAAGAGTTGATTATGAGATATCATTGTTTTGATTATATAGTATTTTTAAACTTTGATTCTAGATCTAGGAGTGATGATAGAATATCTCTTAGTAGGCATAGAGATGGACTCATAGGCTACTTATATGTCTAACCAGGGTGAGGAGGGGGGATGTTAAAATATTAGTATATGCATGAGTTAACTTAGAGAATATACAAGCTCAAATATCATATCCCTAAGATTAGGGTTAGCAGGACGCTTAGGAAGGACCAGATGTGATGGAGATTGATGGAGGAGACAACCAGATGGAGATCAGACAAGATCTAGATACCAAGATGGAGGGGGGATAGGTGTAGATGAGGTAGGGTCATCCAAGCCACCTTTGAGTGAGGATGAGAAGTCTCTCTTGGATAGACTGAGGAAAGAGATATAATCAGGTGCTATAGAGGTTATAAGAATTATAGTTGAATGGGACATGATGGTTGTAAATCTATAGAGATAGATTATAGATATGGATAGATAGATGGATTGAGTTCTAGGATAGGTTTATGAGTTGATGGGATGGGTGTATCCTTGTAAGGGTAGATAGATGTACTTTAGATTCAAATTTAGATTCATGACTCATAGGTAGCTTCATTATGAGGGCATACTGGATAGCTTTAGTCAAGGATGAGAGAGAAGGGTTTAAAATTATAAGTGGTTGAGAAGAGCAAGGAGTAGGGTAAGGTGACACTAGATGATAGGGATATGGGTATGATTATGAGATAAATCAATTAGTTGATATGAGAGGCTTGGTATTATAGGTATTTATATGAGTAAATCATGCTAGCATGTCAGTGTGTAATGACATTCAGATCCAGTTCCTCCCAGTCTGTACACTAGCCTTCCAGGAGACCATCTAGACAATAGTGATATGAGATGCATTATTTATGAGACACATATTATATTATGGATTTATATGCATTTTATCACATTGATGCCCATGGGGCCCATTTATGTATTCATATATTTTGACATGGAATCTGATGGACATTATGGACTATTGATATGTTTTATTATGATTTTATGATATATGATGTTATGTTTGTGTGATGATATTTATTTTTATTATATTATTGATGGATTTTATGGATTATGTGATTGTTATGTGTATATATATGGATCATGGATGTGATTTATTGATATTATGTGATTGGATAACATTATGTTTATGTGATGATGTGTATTTACAAATGAAATAATGATGATGACATGTTTAGATGATTGATTAGATGATATAAATGATGGTTATGGTTTGTATGATGTGTGTTTATCATGTATTTATATTATGTGATTGTGTGTTATTATAATGAAATGAGATGTTTGGATAATGAGATGTAATGATGAATATGATCTTATTTATTATGGATGATGTTTATGTTTTTTATGGTTATAATATGATGGTAAAATGACATGTAATGTTTTTTAATAATGTGCTAATAAATAATTCATTATTTTAATTATGTGTCTCACAAACTAAGATTGGGTAAAATCCTCCTATACCAAGGAGATGGGTGGATGTGGGGTAGTAGGTTAGGATTGTTAGACTAGATAGTGGCATGATTAGGGGGATGGAATGGGAGAATTTGAATCCATTAGATATGTAGGCAATCCCATTTACTATTTCACATGTGAGTATGAGTGTACCAATGATATGATAATAGTCAAGGGCACATTGGATTCATGGTGTATGGGAACTTTGTTTGAGTTACTTTCCCAATTCCTATTTTAGGTAGTCTCTTTAGACCATCCTAGTTCCCTTTGTCAACAAAGAAGGAAATTTAAAAAGATAAGATAACAAGACAATAATATTTACTAACTATGACAAATATTTACAATACACAATTATTATTAACAAACTCTATTAACCACAATAACAAATATAAACATACATATATAAAAGGATAATGCAATATATATACAAATTTACACCTTAAAAAAGGAAATAAGATAATGAGAAAGATTTTGATTTTACATACATATTTGAGTTGTATAAAAGACAACCAAAGGAAATGATTAAAATTATGTTAGACAATAAAGATAATAAAATTTTATTTAGATCATGATGGTGTCAATGGTAATGCTAGATAGTAGGGGAGCAGAGAAAGGTGAGGGAACAATGAAAAATAATGGTAGGAGCTATAGGGAGGTAATAGAGAAAGGGAAGTGAGAAATGGGAGAAGTGATGCTAATAGTAGAAAATTTATAGGGGATCAAGAGCATAGGGATATTGGGCCATATTGCTTTGGAGGAATCAGAATAGGTTGTAGGTTCAGATCTTAAGGTAGCTTGGAGGAGCATGGGTTATCTAGTCATTACAGGCCTAGGAGGGGTAGGTTGAAATCCAAGAAAGTTAACTTTGTTTAGGGTTTCAAAAATTTAGAAAGCCCTAGATTCTGAGCTTCATGAAGATGGGGTAGGGTTCGAGCATTATGTTAAAGATAGATCCTGGTCTTTAAATAGATCTTCCCTAAGGAATCAGGTGGTGAAGGATTCAAATAAGGTGGCTAGGGCTTCCAAGGTTATGTTTTCCCTGTGCATTAATATTTTGAATCCCTTTCATTCTTGTGGAGAATTTTTTAAAGAGAATCTTCTCCAATATAACCCTAATGTTTAACCTATTCTGATTTATAGAAGTTAATTTCAGTAGGAAGAGTTTTTGGTGGAGGTTCAAATTAAATGGAAGATTCATAGGGTAATCCTATAAGAGTTTTAGATCAAGAATTAATGTTGAAAACTACTTTTTTAGGTGACATCCCCATGGTTTTTTTTGACTCTCTACTAATTATGAAAATTTTAGATGTAAAGCTTTTAGAAATTATCTTGGAAAGTGGAAGCAAATCTCTGATATGAAGATGTGTAAGGAAATGGCCATCTTGTGACATGTTTTTACAATGGTCTTCTATAACTTGGCCATCTATATAAGCTCCTTCTCTAGCTTTGCTATCAAATGGGTTTTTTCTTATTTAGTTTTTTTTCTATGGGACATAGGGATTTTGTGTGGTCAAATGGTCCATGGTTTTTAAGTAAATAAGGGGTATTTTTATGCCCTCTGGCTCATTTTTTTGATCCCACTACCTTGGTTATCTCACATGCCCCAGTATGGATTAGATTCTATAATCTTCCCTTAGCTATGAGAAATCATGGTCTTCTCAAGTAGCTAGTAAGAAAGCTAGGATGTTTTGTGAAAAATGATGATTTAGTGGAGGATAATCAAAGTTTTATTAGGGTGTGTGTTATGATGGATCTTTCCAAACCTTTTCATCATTCCATTCAGATCTCTTATTCATATGGATTATGGAATTAATATTTCAATGTTGACGTATTACCATTCATATGCTTTAAATGTAATCAAAGTAATCATAAGATAGCTTCATCTTTAGAGAATGGTTTTAAAGGAACCTAGGCTATGTTTTTGTATAAATGGGTTTAAAATGTGGGTTTTTCAAATAGAGATTTGGTTCAAAGATTTCAAAACCTAGCTATAATTCTATCTATAGATAAATGCTAAAAATTTTAGGTAAGTTATCAAAAGTATGATAGTCAAGCTATAGAAGAATTTGAAATCAGTTTGAAGATAGGGAAACATTCTTCTCCTTAAATAGATTAGGATAAGGTAGAAAAAAAAATTGGAGTTGTAGAATCAAAAAACTCTTCTCCTAGTTTGGAAAATTCCCAGTAGATGTAAGCATCAGAAGAAGAAGAGGTGAATTTGGATGAATAATAAAAAGAGTTGGAAAGTAGGTCTATGTTGACTATAGCTTAGTCCTTTATCTTTATCTAGACTCCAAACTATGGAATAAAATGGAAAATAAGTAGGAAAATGGAAGCAGAAAGACTTCAACTAGATGCTCAAAACTCCATCCTTTGTGGATCCTAATGGATAATGTAATCTCTTCTTTCAAGTAGGGGTAGATGAATGTTGGTAGCTAAAGGTTGATTCTTTGATTGAGTTTGATAGTTTTTATTTTTTTGAAATATTATTTTATTGGTTCTATAGTAGGTTCAAAAAATAAATTTGGTTTTTCCCTTTGATTTGTTTATGTCCTAAATTTGGTAAGGATTTTCAGGTTTGAAAATCTTGGTCGATTCTCAACATTGGTTTTAAGGAGCCTAGACCTCTTATTGTGTTCCAGAACTGGTTTAAGCTCTAAACAAAAGCTAACAATGATCTAAAAAAATTATGTTAGAATATGATTATTTAAAAGATGACAATAACCTTAAAGACTTAATAAAAAGGCTAATAAAGATAATATATACAAAAGGTCTTAAGATAAATAATGTTGACAATCAAATTAAATATGTACAGGGGTTGATTTTGTCCAAAAGTATTTATTGAAAATGAGATAAGGATCAAAACCAGTCATAACGATAATGTGTAGGGTCTAAAATGAATGATCAAAGATTTATTTGTAAAGTGCATGATATATCTTGGAGTAATAACATTAGATGACCCTTCAATAATTATGAGGTTAGTGGGTTATTATGGATCTCTACTCATGGGTGGATATGGATAGACAAGTTTGGATACAATTGAGGTTGATAGCAGGAAGAGTCATTAAGGAGGATGTGATTGGGATATGTATTAAGATTTATAAAATGGGATAAGTATCTAATTGAAAATGGATTTAGATATATTGAAAGAATCCTCAATATATATTCCCCTCATATGATTAGAAATGATTTTCCCTAGTGTGAAACTCATGTCTCCTAATTCTACTAAACATATAGTATACAAACATTAGTAAGACCAGGGCCATTAGGAAAATGATGGAATGGAATGAAATGATGAGAGAAGTGGAGTGGAGATGTATGTGCCCCCAAGAGTGGGGACACATAGATGGAGTTTATTTATATCCTTTCAAGTATAGAAGCATTTTAAATGCATAATATGCATGGGCTCATCAAGCTCATCACCATTGAGTGTATCCAATTTATAGGATCCTAATCCAAGTTTTGAAATAATGATGTAGGTCCCAAGCCAATTTACTTCAAATTTGCCTTTCTTTTCTTGAATGATACTAGTGTTTTTATGATTCTCTTTCAAGACTAGGTCACCAATTTTGAATTCTTGAGACTAGATCTTCTTACGATATTGGCCCTTAATCTTATTCTATTATGCCCTAAGATGATTCAAATCATTTTGACATTTTCATCTAATAGCTAAATCTCTTATAGCCATTCATGTCTATAATATATGATTGATAATCATGCCCTATAAAGAGATTCATAAAGAGGGGAACTCAAATTCAATGGGAAAGATTGATTATATGCCATAGATTAGATAATATGGAGTATCCCTAGTATGTGTTCAGAAAATGGTTCTATAGGACCAAAGATCAAGGTGTAGTTGTAAATTCCAATTTCTACCTACATCATTGACAATTTTATTAAGAGTTTAAATAAGTGTTTTATTAGTTGCCTCTGCCTATCCATTACCCTGGGGATAGTAGGGTGTGTAAAAATGTTCCCCAATGTGATAGTAACTACACAAATCTTTAACTATTTTATTTTTGAAATACTTGTCGGTGTCTAATAAGATTTTGGTTGGGATTCCATTGGGATAAATAATTTGATTTAGAATTAATTTTTATATCTAGAGATGTGTTATAAATTAGTATCATTGCTTCAACCCATTTGGTAAAATACTCCCTAGTTTCTATTATAAACTTATGCCCATTAAATGATATTGGATTGATCTTTCCAATTAGATCTAGTTCCCATATAGAAAATGGCCATGGGATAATTATAGGTTATAAATCTTATGCAAGGGCATGAATAAGATTACCAAGATTTTGATAGGCTACACATTTTCATACATACTGGTAGGCATCATAATCCATTATGGGCCAATAGTATCTAGTCCTAAGTAAATTTTTGTCTGTGTCCATCCCACTAACATGACTGCCAAAAAATACAATCATGGAACTCTTTGATTTTAAGAGTGCCTTTTCTAATGTAAGGCATATCAATAAGGACCTATCATAGCTTCACTGATAGAGACTGTTACCAAGGATCGACCTTGGATATGAGCTTGACTTGGTTGTTTAACATATAATGTCTAAGTTTCTAAGAGGTGAAGACCACAGCCAATCAAGCCTTTTTAATATGGGTATAGTTAAGCTCATATGAGATCAATGCCCTACTAAGATAGTAAATTTATAGTTTTTTCCCTCATCATTTTGTTGAGCTAGTAAGGCCCTTATAGTACAAGGTGTTATAGATATATACAAAAGTAAAGGCCTTCCTTAGATGGGTGATGATAAGACTAGAGGCTTAACCAGGTATTGATTGAGATTATCAAAATCCTATTGACATTCTAAGTTCTAATTGAATTTATTTCCCTTATTAAAGAGGTGGGTGAAGGGGTGACACTTATTTTATAGTTGTGAAATAAACCAACAAATAACCTATAATTTTCCTTAAAGGATTCTTAACTAATTCAAATGTTTGGGAGGAGACATTTCAATAATAGCTTTTACTTTTGTTGGATCCACTTTAATGACTCTTATAGAAACTATGAACCCCAATAATTTACCTGAGGTAACTCCAAACATGAATTTCTTAGGGTTTAATCTAACCTTATACTCTTAGATCCTCTCATAGATTTTTCTTAATACCAGAGGATGCTTTGATCAGAGTTTAGACTTTCTTAGTACATCATCCACATAATATTTTATAATGTCATGCATCATGTCATGTAATATTATAGTCATATCCATTTGGTAAGTAGTTACCACATTTTTAAGGCCAAAAGGCATCACTTGATGACAAAAATTCCCTCATGGAGTGATAAATATTATTTTATGTTGATCTTCAAGAGCAATTTTGATTTGATTGTATCTAGGAAAATCATCCATGAGGGATATCATCTAATAATATATAATAGAGTCCATGATCATGTATATATTAGGCAAGGGAAAGTTATCCTTGGGGCATGCTTTATTTATGTCCTAGAAGTTGGTACAAATTTTGATTCTGCCCTATGGTTTGGCCATTGGGAAAATATTATATATTCACTTAGAATAATAAATTGGATGGATAAACCCAAATTCCAAGAAATTTTGCAACTCTTCTTTGACTAAGAGAGCCACCTTAGGATGCATTTTGAAAAAAAATTCTTAAAATGTTTTGCATTTAGATGAAACACTTAATGATATATTACCAAGGTTCGATCTAGCCCCGTCATGTTAGAATAAATCCATGTGAATACATACATGCATACATACATACATACATACATATACATACATACATACATACACACACACACACACACACACACACATATATATACATATATATACATACATTATATATATATATATACATATACATATATATATATATATATATATATACATATATATATATGTGTGTGTGTGTGTGTATGTATATGTATATATATATATATACATATATATATGCATATATATACATATATATATATATATATACATACATATATATGTACGCGCACACACACACACACACACACACACACACACACATAATTTGATAAGATCAATAAAGATTTGTTGTTCTTTGGATGTAAAAATTTCCCCCAATTTGACAATTTTAGGGCTTTCATTTTTTCCAAGTTTGATTTCAATAACTTCCTCAATGAGGGAAGGTGACTGGTCCTCTAGATAGGTTGGGGGTGATGGTAATTCCTCTATTTTTAAAGCAAATTTATTTGGGAGTTCCATATCTAATTTTGGAGAGGATTTTGACTCATCAAGAGTGATTTGAATATATTTTATATTTGGAGAGGTATATTCATCTTTGTACTCTTCTTATTTTATTATATTTAGAGATGTTTTATTGCTCTCCAAAATATGCAGACTCATTTAAACTGATAAAGAACCCTTTATTATGGTCTCTTGATGGCATAAAATATATTGCTCCTATATATTCAATAATGGATTCATCATTATGGAATATATCAAAGGAAGGGTCATTCTTTTGATCCCAATCTATAAGTTTGGGATAATAGAGGGAGTTGTTGATAGTGGAGATGGTGGTGTCATGAAAGAGATTGGTGGCAGTTAGGTCATCGTAAAGATTATAGAGAGAACCTATTTCAATTTATTTATCAAAGGTATAATATTTAAGTACTAAAAAATTGTTCAAGATGATAGTGCTTAGGTTTATGCCCAAAGGTTTGTAGCCTAAAGAAAAATGTTTTGGGTGTTTTTGAACCCCTATAGGTTCAAGCCTACCTTGTTCATCTCTTCCTAGTCCTTTCCCCTTGTAATTCATATTCTGAAGCATCTTTTGAATCTATGTGTACTTTTATTTGTGTAACTCTAAGGCCTCATCATCAAGAATAATCCATGAATCATCTACTTTATCAAATTATTCTTTTTATTGCATGCCTGCACTAGTAAAGGCCATAGATCCAAATTGATCAAATATGGGATTATTTTTCCTTATGGTTAGGGACCCATAGCTACATGAGGAGAGTGGAAGGTCTCCAACATAAAAGGTCTTTTATTCATACTCTCCACAACCTATGGAAGTGATCTTATGATGATTTATGTCTAGGGATTCATTCGGAGTAGGTGTTAAATCATCAGGGTATATATACTTCATAAATTTTGGTTTGAGTGGAACTATAATTTTTGGGGAAATAAAAAGTGGGATGGGATGGGTCCATTTGATATCTATGAAAGTGTTTTATTTCCCCTATGATGGTAACCTCCATTCTTGAATGAGGAAATTTTAAGCATTGATGGAAGGTAGAGGGAACTGCTCACATTTCATGGATCCATGGGCATCCCAGAAGTAAATTATATAAGATATCAACATCTACTACATGAATTAAACATTGGTCAACTATGATTCCCACCACTATATAAGATAAATAGTTCCTACATACAGCCTTTCATTATCATCATATACTTTTATCATTATGAGAGTAGGCTCTAATTAAGACTCAAAGTGCCCCAACTTCTTAAGAAAGTCTAGATTGCACAAATTTAAAGATGAGCATCCATCTATGAGTTCCCATGATATCTTATTATTAGAGATGGAAATTTCAATGAATAATGGATAGTTATGGTGTGGGCCTATAGGTGGCATATATTGTATACTAAAAGTGATTTATTGGGTAGGGGATAAATGACCCACCAATTCCTGAAATTGGCTTGTATTTATATCTCTAGGGACTTTGAGTTCATTCAGGACTTGATTAAGAATCTCATAATGTATCAATGATGTCTTAAGAAGATCCATAAGAGAGATTTGGGTTGGATTCTTCTCAAGCTATTGGATGATGTCATATGGTTTTTTAAAATAACTAGAGACTTTTTGGAGATATTGAACTTTTGAGATGTTGAGGTGGATGGGTCCTTTGGAGGTGTTCTAAGCACTTTAACTTTTCCATGTCATGTAGTTACTACATAGTTAGCTATTTCTTTATTAATTTTAAGGATGGTGGATATGTAGGCTCTTGGGGACCCTATATTTTAATGGTATTGATTTAGTGTCATGGAATGGAATGATAGTCAATTCAATTAAAAGTGGAGGCTTGACCCTGATCCTTAAGCGGTTTATTTTTCCTTTAGTCATTCTTAGGTAAGGGTTATTGATATAGTCCTAGCCACTAATTTTTGGATTCACTGGTTGGACTCTCCCCTTCTACTTCAATATCTCCTTCAATAAAACTTTGGATGTAGTGCCTTAACTGTATGCATTTATCAGTTCATGTCCTTTGACTCTATGATATTGATAAAATTCATCTTCTTGATACTAATTTGTTCATGGTTTACTATCATCCAATGGTCAAAATTCACGGATATTAATCAAATTATTAGTTATTAACTATTATATGACCATTTCTTTGGGTACAACAAGACTAATTAGAGGTCTTTTTTTCCATTCATGGTTTTAGATTTCCTCATGGGACCCTTATAGTGGAGATATTATATTTCTTATTAGGAGACATTTTTTACACTATCTAAACATGTCTAGAATTTGTTACTCCATCCCCTATAACATTTTTGTTTTTATTGAAAATCCTAGGTTCCCCCAAAAAAGTATTATCTTGATTATGACTCTATTCATTTTGGGTATACAATTTGATTTTACCTTTCTCAATGAGTGCCATTTTAATTTGAATCCCCTTTTATATGATTTCATCAAAAGACCTAACACATTATAGCTTTATTTGATATTTCAATTTAGTATTGAGAATGTCAAAGAATATTTTGGCCAAATCTTTCTTAAGAACTATGTAAAAAAATCAACTGGAAAGGATTATCCAATGTTTTAGAAATGAGGCTAATCTCTCTTCATTTATTTACTTGGTGTTATAAATATCTATGATAGAGATGTCATTTTTAATGTTTAAGGAGAAGTGTTTCACAAAATTTTCTTTTAATTCCCCAAATCTAGATATGGAGCTATGGACCCTTTAGGTAAATGTGTAAACCATTCTAATACGGGCTCTGTGAGACTTTTGGGGAAGAGTGTAAGAAGGTATGCATCATCATAGGTAACCTCATGACATGTTATATATAATTATTACACATGGTATCATGGATCCCCTTTCCCTTTATATTTTTCAAATTTTGGGATCTCAATGTGTGTTACGAAAGGTACTTAAAAGATACTCATGTCCAAAGGATATGTGTAAATGTCTTCATATTTATATCTCATTGGTTTGGTGTGAGGATCAATCTATTGAAGATTCTCCTTCATCATCTTCCACTCTTGAGTGAATGAGGGGTCCATCAGGGGGTTAAAGGCTTGGAATTGACTAGTTCTAGGTCTTGAATGATAGGGATTGGTGTTTATATCATGTTGTATTGGAAAATTGGGTCTTTGGTTTTGAGCATGAAATTGATAGGAAAATGAGCTGATTTGTTGAATTAATTGGTCTAATCAGTCATCCAATGTGGTTATTCTCCTATTAGCCTCAACATGGTTATTTTTTAGTGGTTCTTTTTATTCATCAAGTTATTGTTCATGATCCAAAATATTATCTTTTTCTTATTCTTGGTTGACATTATTTTGATGGGGTAAAGTGTTAGGTCTAGTGGATGGGTGAATGAGATGTTGTAAAAGGTTTGGATCAAAGGTAGAGGGTAATCTGCCCCTATTATAATGACCTAGGAAAGAATTTGATCACATTTCTCATAGATATATTGGTCAAATTGATCCCTAACCTTATCACTATGGAATAATTCATTTGTAAAGTTGTCCTCCTCTCTATGGGTATGCATGTCATCATTATCTAGGTTTCATTAACCTAGATTCCCAACGATGTCATTTTCTTGATTGGATCCTTGTCCCAATCTTAGATTTGGGCACAAGTTTGGATAGGCATGATTAATTATGAGGGTGATGAAATAAAAGTGATTAGGTATGACTTTGATGTAGGATGACGGGGGAAAAGGTGATTTTGGATACTAATTTTATCTTAAACATAAGACTAAAAGTGGTCAAGAGAGGTGACTAGATGTGAATTAGATTTGAATTGGTTTTTGAGGATATGAAGACTATAATGACCAAATATTACCAAATAAAATATCCTATAAGTATTTAATCTAGTCAAGAGATAAAGAGTATAAGTCAACTAAGTACCATTCACACTAGCAAGGTGGCGATTAGACAAGTGCTTGGTATGAAGAGATAGGATGATGAAATAATGGGTGCTAGTCTAATTCAAATAAGGTTAAAAACATTTATAATGTTTATTCAAGGATAGATAATGATGAGTGACCACTAAATTTTTGGTTTCAACACAAAGGTTTATTATTAATAAAGTGTGAATAGTAATATGAAATGATTGGTTTTTTAATTATAAGATGGGATACGTATTTAGAGTCTCTAAGTGTTTTTGATAAAAAAGTATAGGATGACTCACTAAAAAATAATATGGGCCTTAGCACAACACACACATAACATGCCCAATCATGATCCCTAACTTGAGTCAACCAAATTGGTGTGTAACCCAATACCTATACCATCTAATGGCTTTATAGGTGAGGTTGTAGGTCGATGACTTGTCATAGAATATATTGAATCCTTTCAACCCTATTTACACTTGATGGTCACTTAAGAGCTAATACTAACTTTAATAGTATAGTGCCTATTATGACTAATAGGTCTTATGCTAGGTATACATAAGGGTGTATAAAGGATTAACCAAGATAAACAAAGGTACATAGGGCCCAATACATATAGGGTTTTTTTTAATACTTGGTTCATATAATTAACTCTTCCCATTTATGGATGACCTATATGGGGTCAACTATTTAACCTAATGATAATTACCCCTAATATTTATACTTCATCAGAACATAGATTTTTTTGAATATGTGGTGATGAAATCTGCATCACCAACCCCTATTTACTAATCAAGTACATGGGGATGAATTTCACCTCACATGTTATCCCAAAACAAAATGGGTCAACACATAGGTAAGAAAAATTAATTTATTTGATTAATTCCCTATGTGAGGAAATTTAAAACAAGCAAATAGGACACACATAAGATATATACAAGTATAGGATTAATTTATTTAGTTAAGGCACTCTTCTTACAATATCCAAAGTTAAAAGGCTAATCTAATGCCTCTTCCTTGAATGGTCCTGCATAAAATGGATTAGTAGTTTGAAAATAGGCAAAAATGCTTATTTCTTGTAAAAACATATATACACAATCAGTGTAACATAAAATCACTTCCAAAAACTATAAAACTACATATTTTATGAAATATCATAATTGTATTTTTATGATTTTGTATTTTGTCTGCTAACAGTGGTAAAAACCATATAAGTTAATAAAAATTGTAATTTGTTAAGAAAAAATGCAACTATTATTGTAAAACCACAATTTACAATTTGTAGTATTACAGGAAGATAAAAAAACTTACTAATGTAACCCTTAGACTAAGAATAAAAATATGTTATAGTTTTTTTAACAGGTGATATTTTTACAAGATAGTATTATAGGGACAATGATATAAGATTGACCTTTAAAACAAGTATAAAAATAGAATATTTATACATAAATAGCTCAAAAGGTAAGAACATAATGATATTAGTTGTAAAAGAGATTTTTAGACCTTTACCATTAGTTTAAAAGAGATAAAATCTAATAATATGGGTTTTTAATGCTTTTAGTCAAAATTGCCTATCTAATTTTTATACAAAATTATTATTTTGTAAATGATGGTTTTACATAAAATAGACAAGGGCTATAGAGGGTCATTTATGTCTCATCAAGTTGCCCCTATTTTCTTCCTATCAATAGGAAACAAGCATAAATACAAACAAAATCATGTTAGAAAACTATCCTAATGATTTAAATCACCAAGGCCAAATTATGATTATCAAGGGTAATATCGTGACTCTTATGATAAAACTGTGATTGTGTATTTGTGGAATTGCATGCAAACTATAAGGTGATCTAGGGCTAATGTATTCTCCTTTCCTACACATAAAAAATGATCTAATATAGATAGATAGATGTCAGAAAAACAAAGGTTATTAAGTCAATAGTTTTAACTAAAAATGCAAAATCATGACTTACAAAGGTAATGTAATAACTTTTATGATGATATTGTGACTATTTTTCTATGATATTATGTGCCAATTGTGAGGATATTAGGGATATGTCTTTCCTTTCCTACACACAAAAAATAGTCTTTCCACCCCTACAAGATAAAACTAGATTGATAAAGACCCATAAAAGCCCAAATGTTTACGCTAAACTAGTTATGTTTGATTTAAAACTATAATCTACAAAACTACAAGTTAGATATAAAAACCACAAATTTTAAGAAAAATCACTTTTCATGAATCTGTGGTATTGCAAAATTTGAGAAACCAATCAAACAATAAATCAATAGCTATCAAAATGGAATTTAGTGTAAAATTATTAATTTTATGACAAAACTATGACTGTAATACTGTGATTTGCAAAACAAAATCGTTCTTTGCCTATATGTGAAAATTTGATCAAATTCATAGCTTATTCTTCATCCAGTTAGTCTTGTAAGTTGTCAAAACACTTCTAAAAATCAAGAGAGTTATATTAAAATGGGTTTACCTCCCATTTTGGTCACCAATGTATGATTGTATTTTTGAGCTATTTATAAAAACTACTACATTTAGTAATTTAAACCCAAAAACATAATAACATCAAAAGGAAGGAATAAAGGAATAGTCAGTTAATTAAGAATAACATCTTACCATCACATTATCCCTTGTGAATTCTCTCCAATATCTTCAAGTGGATTTGAATGCCAAATTGATCGAGTGTGGATTGTTTTATTTAAGCTTCAAAGGGATTCTAATGGCTTTATTAGATTGTTTAATGGATTGACAAGAGTATGAAAATACTAAGGAATGGCTAATTATGAGAGTATAATGAGGTCTTATTAATTTCCCAATTTTTTTTGGCCATGGCTCAAGCATGGATTTTACAAGATGGTGGGAGGGCCTTTTAGTGAATTTTAAATTATTTATAAGTCTCTAGTTTAGAGACTTCTAGACTCTTCGAGGAGCTTCCCTAATTTTAGAGGTTTCTTAGTTTAGGGATGTAGAAGAAGCTAGGGTGGTAAGGTAGCTAGGGGGTAGTTGAATAAATAAGAATTTTAAATTTACAAAAGGGATAGTGTGTAGATTAGTGGCTAAGTAGGCTAGTTAATAGTTAAATGGGGTAATTAATTGGTTATGAGGGTATATAAAGGTTTATGGGGTATAAGGAATATTGTGTGGGAAATTAGTGTTATCCAATTTTGACCACCCAAGTCAAAATAGGATCCCTATAGTCAAAAAATTGAAATTTTAGGTGATTTATGAGGTCCTAGTTAAGTCAAAACTACCTTATTAACATTTATTAAGGTATTTTTTAAGATTAAGGTAAGTCTCTTTTATGTGTTTTGGTCTATTTGAGTCTCCTAAGTTATAAAAGATCAAAAGTGTCATTTGTGGTGCCTTTAAATATGTTTCATAGTGATTATGTATTTATCAAAGTAATTTCATGTGTCAAACACCTTTTCACAATGTTTTATGAAGTTTTGTAAAGTTTGAAGATCATTTACTAACTTTAAGGTGTTAAAAATGAGTTTAAATGTGATTTTTAGCTAACGTTGATGCTTTTCAAAGTTAAATAGCTTAAAAATACATAAAATACATGTTAAAAATGGATTTTATTAGTTAATTAACTTTCACACCTATCATATGAATCATAAAATGTCAAATTATTGGTTTTCAACACTTGTTTAAGGAGTTAGAGGAAGTTATACATACTTTTGGAATTCACTTGAAATTGATATAAATTTATAATGTCCTTTGGTATTTTATAGGTTTGTAATAATCTTTGGATGAATTTTGGAACTCAATATTTTTAGATATATCCTTCTCTCTCATCACCCCAATCACAAGTGAGTGAAGCCCAACTTCAAGTAGATGGTACATGTCATACAGGTAGAGTTGAGGGATAAAATTTTGAAAAAAGTTTGGGAACCTTATGGAGTTCCAATTTATGGAAATTTTCATTGGATTTATGATATTATATTTAAGAATAATAACTAAGAAGGTAGACTACTTTTTGAAGGCCTAAAACCCCATAAGCTGAGTGTGGAGTAACTTCAATGCAAATTATGAAATCATGGATACCTGAAACTAGTTGGAAAATCTTCTTAAATATTTTTAGATTCATTACAAATATTCATTCCTCATGGTGGAATGTGTGGTATTTTTGGAAAACAAATTCTCCTTGGTGTTGTAGACATCGAAATCATGTCTACTCCCTGGTCGACTCTCCCCCTTGGTCCCCTTCATCTCGTTCCACTTCTAACCATGCCTAACCTATGTCTTATTAATTTAAAATAATTATCTATTTTGAATTAATAATTCCTCCTTGACACCTCACCTCTCCTTGGATGCCTCTCCTTGGATGCCCTCCACTACCCCATGCCAAGTCTTAAATGCCTTAAGACCCCATTTCAACCCTTCCACTCATCCTCATGTCTCATTTAACCCGCCTTCGATCATTTTCCCATGACCAGCTGACCTCGATAGAAGGAAGAATGGACAAAAGGCTATTTTTAGCCCTTTTTCCTATTCTTTAGCTGTCAATGTCGGTTAGTAGTCGGCCAACGTCGGTGATATTGCCGACATCGATTGCCTTCAAAACTATGTTTAACACCTTGAATGCAGGGTCTTCAATCTTGAGCAATCCACCAATCTTGAATCTTTTTCCATCCTTCCAATCAGTGAACCTTCCAGTCTTCAGAGCTCTCTCGCTCTTTCTCTCCTAGACACACATCAAGCATCACAGGGACTCTTCATCAGCCACTCTACCTCTTTACAGGGAGCTTTCTGCATCAGCAATAGGATTTCAAACACCTCTGGGCTTCTTCAGCAGGCAAGAGGTAAGTATCCTTCTTTTATGTCATTTCAGTAGCTTAGAATGTCTCTGTAATTAGTTTTCTATTTATTGCTTCTAAACCACATTACCAACTAGACCCAGATATCAACCAGACCAGACCCAACTCTCTCCCTGAGAATGTTGAGAAGCCTTCTTCACATTCTCACTCTTTTTGACACCCTGTCCCTTATCTGACTCTTTCCTCAGACCTTACTCTCAACCCTGCACAGACTCTCATACTACCACAGACCGTTCTACAGACCATTCTATCGACCAAGAACCCATCCAGACCCTATCCAAAGCCACTGCCTCGACCGATGCCAGCCACCAGGCTGATTACCCCTACTGACGTCGGCATACTAACCGATGCCGGTGACCTTGACCTATCGATGCTGGCAAAAATACCAATGTCAGAGACTGGCAGATCGATAGCAAATAGCAGGTATGCATTGTTTCTATTTCTTTTGCTTAGTCTTTCACTTTTTATCTTTATCAGACATTATTTTATCAACAGTGGATTGTCATCCCACAAGGAAGCCTTTGCACTTCTAGGACTGAGCTTTTGCTTGGTAGTCCACCTTATCTCCATCTAACAACTTTTTTGTTTAAGTCTCTTTCTTCTACAGGTGTCATCCTCCACAAGCAAAGAGGAGTCCCTACAACATTTGGATAATGGTGCGCAGACCTCATCTGGGTAACATCTAACCCTTGACCATTTTATCTTAGTTTCTCATTTCCTTAAGTTTCTTATTCCTTTGTGAATGTGAAAAGCAGAAAACTTGTTAGAAACATT
The DNA here is from genome assembly GCA_037957365.1 of Torreya grandis. NCBI lineage: Eukaryota > Viridiplantae > Streptophyta > Pinopsida > Cupressales > Taxaceae > Torreya > Torreya grandis. The sequence goes on along the minus strand of JARHVA010006514.1, from coordinate 222,277 downwards.
CTGGCACGCCTGGTGGGACCCTAGGAATTCTCCTTGGGTTCATACTTTTTTCTTCTAAGAAAACTTTTCATATAGGTACATTAGGTCTCTTTTTGCATTTTTCTTCTTCTATCTCTTCCAAAAGACACCATTAGCAAGGTTAAAAATAATCCTTCTTTTTCTTTCTTTCTTGTATCTTAGACTAGTCAAGTGATACTCTTCAACCCTTTCTCACTTGTCTACATACAAACACACATTTCAATTTGGGCTTAAAATCTTTTGCATTTCATCTCTGTTTGAATGCATACTTAGCTCTCACATCTAGTAATTAAAATTGCATCATGAATAAAGCGTAGGCCACTTATGTTACACATCCAAACCACTTGCACAAAATCAAACATCTTAACTTACCTGAGACAAGGTCCGACTAGGATTTCATCACCTAACGGATACCTTACCCGTCCCGGCAATCCCACTTAGACTTAACTACCAAGGGGAAAGCCCACTCTATTCTCTGGAAGAGGATAACCTCTAGGGGAAGTATATACTTGCTAAGTGAGACCAGCTTATCACTGGGCTCATAAAGTGAGGGGAGCTTGTTCCTTAGCACCAGGCCATGTACGGAACCTAATACAGACTCTTGAGCACCGAAACTAACCCGAAACCAGCCTTAGACTACTTCTTCTAGGACCCATTCTAAAATCCAACTTCCCAAACACACTCTAAGGCATAAGCCAACATGATTCAAAAAGTTTATTCTTAGGACTTAACATTTAGGGTATGTCTATCTCCATCTTATTTTTTATCTTTATCTAGTTTTTTGAGCTAGTGAGGACATTTTCTTCTTTTTTTCCAAAAACTTTCAAATTATTTGAGTTTCTAGAAAACACAGTCACTGACATCAGTTTTACCACTGATGTCAATAACCTTTCTTCACCAGCATCAGTTATCTAACCAACATCAGCAGCCTATCTCACTGACATCAGTTTTTATACCGACGTCGGTCACTGTCCAAATCCTTCTCAAAATAACAAGCTTAAAAACCTGACTTTCTTGCTATCTAACACCCATTTTGGTTTTTAGAGACTGAAAAACATAGTTTCTAGAACCTGAACCTTTTTTCCTTAAATGGTTTTGACACGCAGTCAAACCAAGACTCTTGTTGACCACGTGAGGCAACAACCGCTTCTGGCTTCGACTTTTTTAACCAGTCCTCTAATAGAGTATCATTCAGAGACCGAATGAACTCCTGTCTGACCAACCCTGACTCGACCATCTATTGTTCCCAAAGGGGATCAAGACTTTGAAAGGTTCCTTGACCTCAATGTCAAGGCCCTTCAACACTATCTCACGTGAAGCCAAATGCGAGACTCCTTAGGAAGCCCAATTTATGGGATGCCAACCTCCTTAACTGAAGCGGCAATGATATCGACAATGTCTACTACCCAACCCATGACCACTTTGGCCTTTGCTTCGACCATCAACCTAACCATGACTAATATTCAAAGTGTGGCTTCTCCTCCTATCTCTGGGCCCACTTCTATTGGGGTTTTGGCCCCCCATCAACCACAGACTATTCAACAAAATTCTACCCCTTTCCAAAATCTAGTTGTCTCCATCCTGCCTACTCTTGCCCCTATCAACACAAGAGTAATTACCTACCCTTCAACCAGTGCTTCCACCCCTAAACCACCTTTGGCAGCCCCTATTCAATTTGTGCCCTCTACCTCCATGGCACAACTACCCCTAGCTTCCACATCTATCCCAATGACTAATTATCAATATGTTGTGCCTATACAAGCGCAACCGACTATGTCATACGCCTCTTCTAGCACCTTCCAAGTACCTTACAACCTAGGGGGCACCCCATCTACCAATCCATCAGCTGATCTCATCAAGATGTTGATTGACAAAATGTCTAATCTTGAAGCTTCCATTTCTGGTTCAAGCAATATCCTTTCATATGACCTAATTTGCAATGAACCCATCCATCCCTCTATCCCAATCTGACCGTATCCCAATTAGGGGGAGCTTCCTAAGTTTACTCACTTCTAGAGTAAGGAAGACCCGTAGCAGCATCTGTGAGCATTTAGCCATGCTTATTACTTGATAGCCCATGATGACAATTACTGCTACACACATTCCCCATGTCGCTTTTTGGCCCTGTCCTTGATTGGTACAACTCTCTCACCAGTCACTCTATCTTTTTATTCACCCAACTAGCCAAAATTTTCCTTTACCATTTTTCTATCAATATCACCAAAAAAGTCTCAATCAAAGACCTCTACTCTATCAGGAAGTTTGATGATGAATTCATAATCGATTTCATCACCCGTTGGAGAGGCCTGATCAACCAACTCTCCTTCCCTTTACCTCAACCCGAGCTCATTGAGCTCTTCTCTCGAGCATGTACCATACACATCTCATCCACCTTGTGGGTTCAAACATTTTGCACTTTTGACGAAGCTTTCACCATGGCTCAAAAGCTTGAACTCTGTGTTATTGAAGAAAACAGGGTCAAATTGTGTAATACCAATGCAAAAACTGATGACCCTTCTTCTTCCAGACCTTCTTCTTCATATTCCAAATCTAAGGCATCAGTAAACATTGTGGTTATTAGATCACCATCCTCGACAAAAACTGACCAACCTCAACCTTCAACATCTCAAAGCATCACAAAACAATTCCAACAACGCTACATACAGTGTCAATACACTCCAATTGGAGAGTCATATGCTTCTGTGTTGGAAAAACTCGTCAAGCAGGGGGTCCTTAATCTCCCTCCAATCTGACCACCTCAATTCGACCCTTCAAATGCCATCCCTACATGGTATAGGGAAAGTGACTTCTATTAGTATCACCATGTCCAAGGCCATGACATAAACAACTGCCGAACCTTCAAGAATATTGTCCAAGACATGATAAACAAAGGGGATCTTGTTTTGGATAACCCAAACGTACCCCCCAATCAAAGCATCAACATCTTCAGACAACCTTTTCTTAACCATCCTCCTAGCCAAAACAATGTCTAAACCATGGCTGATAACTCCCAAGAGCATGATATATGCACAGTCAACACGGTCTCGCCTCCTGTCCCTGACCAACATCCTCCACAGGTAGAAGAGCTTTCTTCTCCTATTCATCCATCACAGGTAGAAGAGCCTTCTTCTCCTATTAGTTGTCCATCAACCTCTCTTATATTGGAGGATGCTTCGACCATACCAATGCCATTAGCCCCACCTTCATCTTTCCTTCTACCAATGGAAGACCATACCCTTCCTACTTCTCAGCCACAAGTAGAAGGCACCATCATCCCTACCCTTTATCCTATTGAGGAGTCACATTCTCCAATTCCTTCTCCACCAAGAAAAGACCCTGTCTCTTCACCCACTTTGACTGAGGAAGACCCAATGATGGTTTTCTCTTGCCTTTTGCCTGAGATCACTACATCTCACTCACCTCCATCCATATCTAAATCCAAACCCACGCAGGCATCCACCATGCCAAAAGAGATTAAATCTCTTAGTGTTTGCCCCATATCTAATCTTGCTGCACACAATAGTGGCCTTCAAACCAAACCAAAGAAGACCACTAAACCACACCAGAGAATTCCTCCCCCACCTTCATCATTACCCTCTATTTTGGGCCCACATCCATCTACTTTAATAGGAGTGCTTCCTACTCCCATACCTCACAGAGGCAACCCGCTTCCATTATCTCTTTTACCCATTAAACATATATTTCCTCCAAAGCATCCTACACCTCCCAAACAAAAGTCATCAACCCCTACTACAACAAAATGCACAGACCCATTAGCAGGTTCTTATGCCTTACTGTTACGGTAATTGTTGTAGTCTTCTCGCATCAGTCTTCCACCTCTTAAACCATACCCATCTCTCAGACCAAAACCACCCTGGTTCAATGACACTCAGATTTGTGCCTATCATCACACCCCTGGGCATGATACCGAGCATTGTTGTGCCCTTAAGGTTGTCATTCTCTAATTTTTGGAGAAAGACATCCTTCTTCTTGACCATATTATCAACAAACCTTCAACACATTCACATTCATTAACTCTTAGATCAAGACCATCTTGGTTTGACAACATTAAATTTTGTCACTATCATCGCACACTAGGACATGACACTGAGTGTTGTTGCACTCTTAAAGCTGTCATTCATCAACACCAGAATAAGGATACCCTTCTCATCAAGGATCCTCTTGACCTCCCCCTCAACACATCATCGACACCATCACATGCCTCACAAACATCATCACCTAAACACAAAACTATGATCTCTCCATCGCCTTTAACCCCATTATTCAAAATTAACACAGTCAACTTGACCACCAGCCTACCAACCAAAAAGGATAAAGAGAAAAGACATGTTTCTATCCCTTGGACATCCCCATCTACCAAGCCTTCACCACAACCAAAACCTAAGATTAATATCTTGGGTGCATCTCGACCAGCATCCTCAAAGACAATCCCTAACTCCGTGGTGAAACAACCTCACCACACGACCCCTATGAAGATGTCTTTGTATGAGCTCATACAAAACTTTCCACAACATCATCAAACCTTGATCCAAGCCTTACAATCGATGGAGGTCCATCCTGATGACCCCCAACCATTAGCCACTTTCATCAAATCATTACCAACCATTTCCTCTGTCACCATCTGTGATTTTGAGATTCTTGCCTCCAACCTGGTAGATCAGGATCTCATCCTCTCCAACTAAATCTATCAAACATTCTCCCTAGCAACTGGGGGAGTTTGACCTTATCCTAACTATCATAACCTCAACCAAACATCAAATATCAATCAACCAAATATCAACCAACCTCGACCAAGCCTCGACCAAGCCTTGACCAAGCCTTGACCAAACCTTGACCAAACCTTTTAATCACAACAATGACCAATCATCAACCAAGAATTGACCAATCATCAACCAGACATCAACCAGTCATCAACCAAGCATTGACCAATCATCAACCAGACATCTTGACCAAACATCAATTGACCAAGACTTGACCAAGCTTTGACCAAACCTCAACCAAACATTCAACCAAACATCAACCAAACCTTGACCAAACATTCAACTGACCATTGACCAAACCTCGACCAAATATCAACTGACCTCAACCAAACATCATCTAGCCAAACATTCTGATAATATATCAACCAAGCCTCGACCAAGCCTTGACCAATCATCAACCAAACTTTTAATCCTGACCTCGACCAAGCATCAACTAAGCCTCGACCAAACATCAACCACATATCAACCAACTTCTTAATCATCTTTAACACGTGACCAATTTGGAAAGAAGCAAATGAGGCAAGTTTGCTCCTAGTTGGCTCGGACCTTACATCATCATGCATAAGCATGGACCAGGGACTTATCAGAACCTAAGCCACTTAATTCCTTACATCTGTGACCATTCTACTATTAGTTGAGTACTTGTTCACTTGACATTTAACTTGAGCTCATCCCTTGAGCAATCCCTATCCTCTTAATCCTCATTCCTTTCAACCCTATTTCCTCTAAATAAACCCTATGTACCCCTTTTATAAAGTATGGATGCTTTGTCCTAATAAAAGGGAGCCCTTGAACTTCTATAGTCTTGTCCATGACTCAAAATTCTATCAAAAATAAATTGATGTCAAAATATCCAAGGTCACAAACTCTAAAGATAGACTGCTCCCTCGAAGGACAGCTGTACTATCATTATTGTAGCTAATAAACTGCTCCCTCGAAGGATAGCTATTCAAAGCCCTCAAAAATATATAAAGCAAAAATATAGACCACTCCCTTGAAGGATGGCTATGACTAAATCTTGCTATACATAGCACTCTTTTAGAAGCTTCCCACATCGATCAGCTTCACAATTGACCACAAAACAAAATGACATCTCTATGTAGACTTCTCGTATTGATCAGTCTGCCAAAAAAAAGGGTCATGGACTTGACTTGTAGTCATTTTCTGGGTCTCCTATAAAAAGGGGAAAGGTTATCTCTACTAAAAAGGGTTACCCTATCCTCCCATATCACATCACCTAATCAAGGGACTTCAAGCTCATTTTAATGTCAAAGTGATTTGATTACCTCTCTAACACAACCCATGGTCAACGACATAATGCATGAATGGGGCTCTCGGTTCTAACAACCCCTATCTATGCTATCATTCTGGTCCTTGTCAATGAAAGGGCGAATATGCCTTTCACTTTCTACCCATACACTTTGGTCACATTCAACCACATCATTTGTCAAACCAACTCAACCCAACCCTTTTCAGACCACTCACATAGCCTATTCACACAAGTTTCTATGGACACCAATACACATGGAAACTATCGACTACACAATTTATGTCAAGCATAAACCATTACTTGCTAAAGCATAAATAGACTCAATTCATTTTTAGCATACACCATTACCAATATGGAAAATTGCTAGGGATGAAAGACCCCTCAACCAATGTTACAGAATACACCATCACACAATATGGAAATGGTTGTAATATCATCTTACCCTCATCATTTATCATGACCAAACCAACCTATCAACCAACCTTGTCAACCAGCTCAAACTACATTGGTCTAAGGCCCTAAGATAGGGGCTATTTAGGTAGCACTCAGATGACATGACGTCTTTTGGGGTTATCTTGACCTCCCTAATTTGTTCATCTACCTGATGGACAAACCCTTTTTACCCTCATCATTTAACCTTGACCAAACCAATCATCAACCGTTTTGCCTCCTTGCCTGAACTACATTGGTCTGAGGCCCTTCTAACTAGGGCTATGTAGGCAACACTTAGATGACATGACATCTTTTGGGGTTAGCTCAACCTCTCTCATTTGTTTTTCTACCTGATGGACAAACCCTTTTACCCTTTGACCATGACTTAACCTCGTTCAAGCAATCCATAACTTTGACCCTTCCTCCCTTTTGGGAGAACTACATTGGCCTGAGGCCCTTCACATAGGGGCTATGTAAGCAGCACTTAATTGACACAGGGTCTTTTGAGGTTAGCTCAGCCATTCCTTTGTCACATGTCATTCCTTCATCCGTCCATCTAATGGACCATTTATCTCAACCTAACTCGACCCACGACCTTGGAGATCGTGCCTATCTCCCTAGACCTCGACCACTTCCAAGACAATGTTGCCTTGGTTGTTTTTGCATGTATGCTACCTCACGAATGGTTATCAAAATTGTCTGCAACCTGCATTTCAACCCTCATAAGTATAGGATCATGAGCAAGTTGATCCACACTACTTGTGACATTTTCATGTTTCTAGGAGCACTTCCTGAGCCTGAGATACCTGAAACATGACAACCATTGGAGCTACAGCTTGGATCAAATAACCCAATCAGCTACAACTAAATGCTAGGGCCTAGTTATTTCAATTTTGGCACTCCTCGACCCTTGACCTATGAAAATTTGACCTGACCATCTTGTGAAGTGGTATATGTGCAATCCCAACTATTGCAACATTCACACTCCATCTTCACCATCTTCATCTACTCTTTGTCAAATCGGCACCCAATTTTAGGTTACCTTCCCTCAGCTCCCACTTTGAGGGGAAATACCTCATCCCATAATTGGGGCAACCTATTCCTATTTTTATCTTGCATTTCACTAGAACAACCAACAAGATGAAAACAATCTTATCTCATATCTGGGGCAACTCACTCCTATTTTTGTCTTGTAGTTCATCCAGAATAACCAACAAGACAAAAAGGGGCAGATGTAGACACCGAAATCATGTCTACTCCCTGGTCAACTCTCCCCCTTGGTCCCCTTCATCTCGTTCCACTTCTAACCATGCCTAACCTATGTCTTATTAATTTAAAATAATTATCTATTTTGAATTAATAATTCCTCCTTGACACCTCACCTCTCCTTGGATGCCTCTCCTTGGATGCCCTCCACTACCCCATGCCAAGTCTTAAATGCCTTAAGACCCCATTTCAACCCTTCCACTCATCCTCACATCTCATTTAACCTGCCTTCGACCATTTTTCCACGACCAGCTGACCTCAGCAAAAGGAAGAACGGACAAAAGGCTATTTTTAGCCCTTTTTCCTATTCTTTAGCTGCCAACGTCGGTCAGTAGTTGGCTAATGTCAGTGATATTTTTGGCATCAGTTGCCTTTAAAACTATGTTTAGCACCCTGAATGCAGGGTCTTCAATCTTGAACAATCTGCCAATCTTAAATCTTTTTCCATCCTTCCAATCAGTGAGCCTTCTAGTCTTCAGAGCTCTCTTGCTCTTTCTCTCCCAGACACACATCAAGCATCACAGGGACTTTACATCATCCACTCTACCTCTTTATAGGGAGCCTTCTGCATCAACAATAGGATTTCAAACACCTCTAGGCTTCTTCAGTAGGCAAGAGGTAAGTATCCTTCTTTTATGTCATTTTAGTAGCTTAAAATGTCTCTGTAATCAGTTTTCTGTTTATTGCTTCTAAGCCACATTACCAACCAGACCAGACCTGACTCTCTCCCTAAGAATGCTGAGAAGCCTTCTTTACATTCTCACTCTTTTTGACACCCTATCCCTTATCTGACTCTTTCCTCAGACCTTACTCTTAACCCTGCACAGACTCTCATACTACCACAAACCGTTCTGCAGACCATTCTATCAACCAAGAACCTGTCCAAACCCTGTCCAAAGCCACTACCTCGACTGACGTCGGCCACCAGGCCCATTTCCCCTATCGATGTCGGCATACTAATCGATGCTGATGACCTTGACCTACTGACGCTGGCAAAAATACTAATGTTAGAGACTGTGGCAGACCGATAGTAGATAACAGGTACGCATTGTTTCTATTTCTTTTGCTTAGTCTTTCACTTTTTATCTTTATCAGACATTATTTTATCAATAGTGGACTATCATCCCACAAGGAAGCCTTTGCACTTTCAGCACTGAGATTTTGCTTGGCAGTCCACCTTATCTCCATCTAACAACTTTTTTGTTTAAGTCTCTTTCTTCTACAGGTGTCATCCTCCACAACCAAAGAGGAGTCCCTACAATGTCTGGATAATGGTGCACAGACCTCATTTGGGTAACATCTAACCCTTGACCATTTTATCTTAGTTTCTCATTTCCTTAAGTTTCTTATTCCTTTTTGAATGTGAAAAGTGGAAAACTTGTTAGAAACAGGTGCATTATCTATAAGTGATTGGTCATGTTTCTATGTTTTTGAGTTTTCCAAGTAGTCAAGTACACTTTAATGGTTTTCAATAGTCTTATAATCTCTCCATTATCCATTAATTGTCTTCTATTCAATTTAACATTATGTACAAGTTTTAATAAGGGTCACTTCTCCATTCACTTTTGTGGACTGTGTTTTTTATGTTTGCATAACAAACATGATTGAAATGTTTTGATTATGTGTTTCCAAGTAACTTGAATATGTGTTTTAGTTTTTTATATGTTGGTGTATTTTATGTAATATTATTGATTCATAGAATTCATACTTGTATCCTTCAAGGTTCTAAACACTCAAGATTGCAAATAGTCACCTGTAGACTATGTATGTAAACAAGTGAAGTCAGAAGAGTGCATAGAGGTTTGAAGATGATTTTAAAAGTCTTATAGAGTTGGGATAAGTGAGAAGAGACCTAAAATTGGAAACAATAAATTTCAGACATCTAGGGAAGTGAGAAAGGCCTAATTCTCAAACTACAACTTTAAGCCTATATACATAGTTAAACTACCATAAACACCACCTACAACCACATAGCTTCAATTTGGTATTAAATAGTGATGATTAAGGTCAAAAGTTTAAATACACTGATAAGTTACCAAATATTAAAAAAAAAATTAAACATAACTATGGAAAGGATTGAAGGGTTTTGGGGATTGGACTTAGAAACCTAAGAAGTCATGAAACTATATGCACTCAGATAGTCAACTATCCACCTATAATTAGTTGATTGGTTATTGAAAGAATGAAAATGAGATACACAAAGTTTTAAAGGTCTCAAAGAGAGTATCAATTAGTTAACCACATGATTGATCTATATATATTGGCCTAAAGGCCTAGAAAACCCTATACACAGTTAAGTTCTTCAATAGTGACCTACATCCATCCACCTATTGAAGATCTTGTCTTGATTGGTAATATTAGTTGGAGGTACATATCTTAAAGTTTTCAAAGAAATAGCTTATTGATCAATATACATTCAATATTTTAAATAAGGTTCCAATGCTTCAAGGACTCCTAGAACATTAGGTTACAGACTATATTAAATGAGTGCACATAATCCTAATGAGCACACAATTACCCCCAAGTCTATGTAAATAAATAAAGGAATATCTAAAAACCTAAGACAATTATTATTATGAGAGTTATTTAATTATTAAAGGGTGAAACTCAAGGAAATTAAGTTATTTGAGGTCATTGGGAACCTAAATAAGGGAGAGAGAGAAAGAGGGAGAATAAGGGCTAAGACAACTACATCCAAATAGTATGCATACTTTTTGAAAGTATACGTTTGTTTGGAGAGAGAGAAAGAGGGAGAATAAGGGCTAAGAGGAATTTAGGAAATATGATAAATTGAAATTTAGATTGATTTGATTGTCTTTCAAAAAACATAGCCTATCAAAACCTCAAGGATAAGCAATAGTGAATAGAAACTCAAACCCCTGATAGTCCCAGTGGACAGTCAGTCCTAATATTGGGTAGTTGAAGTGAAGTATAGACACTAAGATGAAATTTAAGACTTAAAGATGTGGTAAAATTTATATAAAAACATTGCATAAAGATATATACTTCTAACACTAAAAGGAATTGTCAAACACAAGTTGATGACCCTGTTCAGTCACACACATGCTTAAGTGTATGCACATACTTTTAGGCAATATGTGGTGAAGTGAGGTTAGTTAGATTCAAGATGAGTATTTAATTTTGTTTTATAAATATATTTTATCCCATAAATCAATAAATACAAAAGTGTTTCTAGATAAGAGTCTAAGGAGATAACTAAAATAGGGGTCATAAACCTATCAACATAGTCTTAAGCACCTACAATCAACAGTTAGTTGGAGATTAAATGAATAAATTGGTGTTGAGTGTAAAAATTTATATCTTAATGATCTTTATATTAACACACATAAACCTTCCATGATGTCCTAAATAACTGATAGTGAATGAAAGAGGATAATATAGTGAACTAGGGTATGACGGTCAATTTGGCACAAGAACATTAGATGAATGATGATGATGATAATAGAGACATTTTTAAATTTATAGGTTTTCATCTTATAAAATGTACCTACTAACTCAATTTTCTCTTAGACCTCTCAGAATGCTCACTGCCAACCTGAGAGGCTAGATTGTTTTGCTTGGTATGGATCAAAGAAAATTCATGGAAACTTGAGATTATATGGAAATTTTACTACACTAATTCACTTTTGTGGAATTTTTAGGAGGATTCATGTATCCATATTTATAAACCATCCTTAATAAGTTGAGGTACATTCAGGATACTAAGGAGGGCTATAATGATGAGTTTATAGATATGGAATTGTAAAGCATGCCTAATTACATATTTTTCTCCTAAAACCTATTGTATTTTATTTATGACTAAAATGAGGTTCTTCACATGTCCTTCACTTGTATGGACTACTATATAGGATGCCCAAAATACCCTATTTTCACATGTTTTTTTGATGTTTTATAGGTGTAATAAGAAGGGGAGAGATTTCAAATCATGGATGACATAATTTGGTACTTTTAATAGATTTTAAAATCCAAAAAAATTCTCATGAATGGAAGTGACTAAACAAACTCCATTTTTTAAGACAGACCAAACACACTTATGAAGGGCTCATTTTTTGGCCATTTCATGGTTTGGATATAAGCACAATGTTCAAAAATCCCAAAATTGACATGAAGTTTGGTATTTTCAAGGGTAATTTTAATCACACACTTCTTATAGGTTTCACAATTACAAGATGATTTTAGATCCAAAATCCATTTTCTAAGCCTAAAGGCCTAATTGGTAGAAGAGATAGGCAAAAAAATTAGACTTACACTTGGATTCATATCATAAAACTTGGTATATAATTATAATATTATATATTTTCCTATAATATTCATTTATATTTTCAATATAATCCATACAAATACCACACAAGGAAAAAAAAATGCTACAAAGAATGAGGCCTATTTGAGACTTTTGGTAGAGAATGACTTATTAGGCCTAGTTTGAGGCCTCAAAATCGATTATTTCAAGTCCAATATTATTTAAATATTCCATAAATAAATATTTTATGAGATAAATTAATTAAAACCAATTTTTAACACTTGTGTGCAAAATAGGCCTAAGGAGATGAAGAGCCTTCTAAACACCTTGCAAGAGAATGGGATGATGTGTCAAAGATAACCTATTGGGTTCAATTAAAAGGTTTAAATATCATATAAAATAGGTTTAATAAATTTATATGGCCATAAATATGGCCACTTGTCCTTAAATATGTCAAGAAGAAGGAGAGTTTCAAGAAGCTAGTCAAGGTGTCAATCATGCCTTTCAGCCTCCCATGCCACTTAGAGAGCTAGATCAAATGAAAAATATAAACACATGACATCCTAGAACTTTAAAATATATTACCTAACTCCTCTTATTTTTTTAACTTACATGACACTTATCTAAATTCTCTCTCTTACACACTTCTCTTCTCTCACACTTATGTTATATATTGAGTCACTTTGACTTAGAAATGTATCCTCCACCTAGATATGGAAAATCCTTCCTAATTTTTTCTACCTATATTCAATAAAAAAACTTTATTTTTACCTCATTATATGACCACATATAGTGATAAATCTCTAAATAGTTGATCTTATCAAGTATAGATGCATATCTCCTTGTTTGTATCTTATTTATCTTTCCTCATGTGGTTGTTTCTCTATTTCAGGTTGTAGTTGATGTAATTAGGGGTCTCTTGTGGGTTTTTAAGTGGAATTGTTATTCCTTATTATCCTTAAAATTCCTTAACCTTATAAAAATCATTGATGTAATATGTTCATTCTAGGATGTGTTTATGTTCATTTTGTCTTATAAGTTTTAGTGTATTATGTAATGTGTGGTAGTGGTCAACAAAGTTTAGTGCATCACCACTATATTTAGGTTTATTTTATTTCTTCCTTACACATTTTAAAATATATCAAGTAATAGAGTATTTGAAATTAGCTTAAGTTATTCATCAAGGGGAGCTAGTTCTTTAATCTAGAGGTTTACCCATGTTATAGGCAACCCATAGATCTAGGGGTGATCCCATGTTTAACCAAATTTGGAGAGGTCTAAACAACATTCTCCTAGGGTGAAAATTTTGGTTATAATAGTTATAGCACATTCAATATTACTTAAGGTCTAAAAGAGTGGAAGGATTTTTGGTGTGTTCTTCTACCTATCAACCTTTGAAGGCATTCAAACACTAATGGTGACTCCAAATGCAATCAACTAGTTATAATCAACCAAGGTACTTATTGTAAAATATTTTGCTAAAATATTGTTTTTGATTTGAATAATGAAGGTTTTATGGCTTTATATGATGATAATTCCTACTATAAACCTCCCTACCAACTTTATCATGACCCATACTATGATCCTCAACAACCCTATCAATGTTGTTATCATCCCTATGATCCATGGTAGTCTTATGGTTAGCCTATTCCTTCTCCATATGATCATAATTTTGTTGAATATCCTTATGAATAAGCCCATGAATAAGGCTATAAAGAAGTAGAATATGTGATTAAGACCATTGAAGAATAAATCCAAGCTCTTAAGAGGCAACTTCTTGGAGGCAGTCTTCCACAAGCTTTACTTATCCCTCATTAAGAGTCCTCTTGTGTTCCATATCAGTTTTCTTATGCCCTTATGAAATCATTAAATATCCTCAATAAGATCCTCCAAGAGAGACAATACAATCTTTAATACATCTTAATATCTTTAAAACTCCAACTTATAACCAAGTAGTGAATTTTTGGGGAAAGAAAGATGAAGAGAGTGAAGACCAAGAAGTTGATGTCAAGAAGGAAAACCTTGTGTTTATTAAAGCCCCATTACCTTCTCCCCAAGAACATATATCTTTTCCATCTTGGAGATATATCCAAGAATATTTTCAAGGTAAAAAAGATGCCTTAGTTAACAAAGTGGAATATAAAGTTGCATCTATTGAAGAGCCTCGAGAAGGCTATGAGAAAGGTGAGGTGCTTGTTGAAGAAAATAAAATGTCTATAGCCCAATTGAACCTACTATCTCTTCAATAATTATTTCAAGATTCTCCCATTTCTAAGTCCCCAAATTTCAAGGGTAATCTTTCCATACCAAATCCCATTTATGACCCATCCACCACACCTCATACTCCTTCTCCATTCCATGAATTTGTTCACCACCCTCCCACCTCATCCCTTATTAAAGGAGAACCCATACTATGAGAGATAAACAAATAAGATCAAGATAATTTTGTAGCTAATCAAGAAGATGATTCTAGTGTATATGATGAATATTTCACTATAGTGACTCCCCTTGGTGAATACAAGCACAAGTCAACCTTATTTAGTGAAGAAAGAGAAGATTTATATCATGTTATATCTATCCACAAAGAGCTTAATCAAGACATGAGAGAGGAGGTTCTTTGGAAGGACATCACATTAACTGAGTTTATTTATATTTATGAGCATGATCAATAAGTTAAATGTGAAAATATAATAAAATATGGAGATTCTTATACTTACATGGACCAAGATGATTGATGGCAAAGATTTAATGAGATATACAGATAATTTGAGGTCTTTAAAAATCCTACAGTTCCTTCTATTCAAATTGAGATAATGATGAAGATGGGGTTGAGTATGCAAAGATTTTTGAAGAGCTTAACAAGCTTACAACTGATAATAAGTTTTATCTCATTCAAAACACCATGAAGGTCAAATAAACATGTTTTGATGAATCATCATTGAGTCAAGTTTTAGCTAAACAATAACATGAGAGGGTTTTTGAAGTACAAGAAGAGTTCACCTTCATAGGTGACATGTTTGCAATTTTCATTGCTTCACATGAGATCATACCAAAGAGATTGGAAAGCATGAATTAGTTGAAGACATCAAAACCAAAGATCAAAATGAAACTTGATTCATGCACTCTTTTATATCATGGAGAAAAGGATGGTGTAAGTTTCCCTTTTGATCCAAGAAGACAAAATTTATTTTAGGTTAGTTTGTATATAGTTTAGTTTTCTTAATTTCTTGTTATGTTCTGTAAGTGTTTGATAGCACATGTGTGTTCCTTCCTTTATTTTATTTTATGTGTCTTCTTTTTGTGTGTTATTAAGGTAATCAATTTTTTTTGGGTCAATATTTAAGGTATGGTATTATTTTCTCAGAATGCAATCGACTTTGTAGCCCAATGGAAGAAGGCTATTGGTCTACTCAGCATAGTAGGCATGTTACCCCTATGAGTCATCAATTTTTTATCCAATTTTGAACCCCAAGTAAAACTAGGATCCATATAGTCAAAAAAATTGAACCTTTAGTGATTTAGGAGGTCCTAGTCAAGTCTAAAATACCTTATTATCATTTATTAAGTTAAATTTAGAAAGATTATGGTAAGCCTCTTTTATGTGTTTTGGTCTATTTGAGTCTCCTAAGTAAAAAAGGTCAAAATGATAATTTATGGTGTATTTAAATATTTTTCATAGGTAATTATGGATTAATAAAATTAATATCATGTGTAAAACACCTTTTCACAATGTTTCATGAAGTTTTGTAAAGTTTGAAGATCATTTGCTAACTTTAAGGTGTTAAAAAGGAGTGAAAATGTGGTTTTTGGATAAAATTGATGTTTTTAAAAGTTAAATAAATTAAAAATACATTAAATACACATTAAAAATTTCTTTTATCAGTTAATTTAATTTCACACCTATCAGAGGAATTAGAAAAGGTCAGATTCTTGATTTTTAGCACTTGTTTGAGGAATTAGAGGAAGTTGTATGGACTTTTGGCAATAAATTGCAAGTGAAATAAATTTAAAAAATAATTTGGTATTATAAATGTTAGTAATAATATTTTTAGGAAGTTTTTAGCTCAATATTTTCATACATATCCTTCTTTCTCTCATTGCCTCTTTCACAAGCTAGTGAAGGCCAACTTCAAGTAGATGGTATAGGTTGTACAAGTAGACTTGAGGGCTAATATTATGAATTTTTTTTTGGAACCTTATAAGATTCCAATTTATGTAATTTTTAGTTTAATTTATTTTTTTATCTTTATTAATAATCTATAAAAAGGTAGACTTCTTTTTGAAGGCCTAAAGCCCCATAGGTTGAGTTTGGAGTAATTTCAGTGTAAATTATGAAATCATGGATACTTGAAACAAATTTTAAATTATTATTAGATGTATATTTATTATTTTAAAATAATTTTTATTCATTTTGGCACATTTGGTTGTCCTTTTGGAAAGTAATTTATCTTTGGTGTATTATCTACAAGAGATTGTTCATATTTCTATGTTTCTGAGTTTTCTAGGTGGTCAAGTACACTTGAATGGTTTTTCATAGTATTATAATCTATAAAAAATCTGTTCATGGTCTTCTATTCAATTTAATTTTTTTTATAAGTTTCAAGAATGGTCACTTCTCCATTAACTTATGTGGACTATGTGTTTCCTATATTTGCATAGAAAAGGTGATTAGAATGTTTGGAGTCTGTGTTTCTAAGTAAATTAAATATTTGTTTTCATGTTTGATGTATTGGTGTACTTTAGGTAATTTTATTGATTCATATCATTCATACTTGTATCCTTTAAGGTTTAGAACACTAAAGGTTGTAAACAATCACCTATAGACTATGTATGTAAACAAGTGAAGTCAAAAGAGTGCACAGAGGTTTGAAAATGATTTAAAAAGTCTTATAGAGTTTAGATAAGTGATAAGAGACCTTAAATGGGGAAAAAATCAATTTTAGACATCTAGGGTAGTGAGAAAGGCCTAATTCTCAAACTATAACTTCAAGCCTACATATACATCAAACTGCCATAAACACCACCTATAACCACATAGCTTGAATTTGGTCTTAAATAGTGATGATGAAGGTCAAAAGTTTTAAGACATTGATAAATTATCAAAGATAACAACAAAATGATACATAACCATAGAATGGACTAAAGGGTTTTGGGGATTGGTCTTAGAAACCTAAGAAGTCATGAAACTATATGCACTCAAATAGTAAACTATCCACCTACAGTCAATTGATTGGGTCTTGAGAGAATGAAAATGAGATACACAAAGTTTTAAGGGTCTTAAGGAGAGTCTCATTCAGTTAACAACATGATTTATCTATAAATATTGGCTTAAAGACCTAGAAAACAATATACATAGTTAAGTTCTTTCAATAGTGACCTACAGTCAGCTACCTATTGAAGATCTTATCTTGAGTGGTAATGTTAGTTGGAGGTACATAATTTCAAGTTTTCAAAGAAATAAATTAGTGATAAATATCCATTCAAGATTTTAAATAAGGTTTTAATGATTTAAGGACTCCTAAAACATTAGGTTGCAGACTATATCAAATGAGCACACACACTACTAATGAGCACATAATCACCTTTAGGTTTATGTAAGCAAATAAAGGACTCTCTCAAAACTTGAGATATTAATTCTTGTGAGATTGTTTAAATGATTAATGGGTGAGAATCAAGGAATTCAAGTTATTTGAGGTCATTGGGAACCTAAATAGGGAAGAGAAAAAGAGGGCAAGCAAGGGCTAAGACAACTACATCCACAAAATATGCATACTTTATGAAAAAATGTGTTTATTTGGATAACTCTGAAATGAATTTATGATATATGGTAAAATTAAAGTTAGATTTATGTGATTATCTTTAAAAAAACATAGCCTATCAAAACCTTAAGGACAAGCAATAGTGAATAAAAACTTAGACCCCTACATAGTCCTAGTGGACAGTCAGTCCTAAGATTGGCTAGTTGAAGTAAAGTATAGACATTGAGATGAAATTGAAGACTAAAGATTTGTTAAAAGGTATAAACAAACAATGCATAAATTTATAGACTTCCAACACTGAACAAATAGTTAAACACAAATTGATGACCATGTTTAGTCATACACAAGATTAAGTGTATGCATAGACTTTTGGGCAATCAGTGGTAAATTGAGGTCAGTTAGAGTCAAGGTGAGTATTTAATTTTGTTTAAAAAATATATTTTATCCCCCAAATAAATAAAAACCAAAATATTTCTAGACAAGATTCTGAGGAGAAAATAAAAATAGGGGTTATAACCCTATCAACACAGTCTTAAACACCGAGAGTCAACATTCAGTTGGAGATGAAGTGAAGAAAGTGAAGTTGATTGGAAACTTTGGGACCCTTAATAGATTTATAGGAACACACATAAACCTTATATTATTCTCCAAATAATTGATATTGAATGAAAGAGGAGAATATAATTAACTAGGGTATGATAGTCAATTTGGCACAAGAACTCTAGGCTAGAAAAATGAAAATGTTGAGAAGAATTGATGAATGATGATAATAATATAGACATTTTTAGAGGTATATGTGGAAATATAATACCCCATTGAGTCTATTGGTATTCAAACTAATCCTAGTAATATAGAGAGGATTACAAAGTAAGTTAGTCAAGCATTGGTTCATAAATAATGAAACATGCATAAAGAACTAACTAACCAAGACTATCTAATCTTATGGGAATTAAAAGGGATATAAAGAAACAAATGAAAGGAATAAACATCATATTACCTTCCCAAATGGATTTACCATACCCATGTGGCTTGAAATCATGTTCTCCCTTGATCAAACATCCTTGTCTTTGTCAATAATGGTGGTAAGCTCCTCCAAGGCCTCAAGAACACTCCAAAAAACCTACACTCATGATTCCAAATCACTAAACTATGTTATCAATGAAACTTGAAAAAAAAATCAATGATAAAATGCAAAGCCTTGTGGAAACAATTTAGCATTATAACTTTACAATATTCAATCTTAAAATTCATGTCCATGGCCTCTCTATTTATAGATTTTTGAGATTGGTCAAGATCAACCATGACCGTCCATCTCAATATTGAGATTTGTGGCCATAGATAATCCTAATTTTTGAAATTAAACTCATAAATATCTTCATCATGATCTTGGAATAAGGGGTATTGAAGAGGCATGGGAGTCATTAACTAGGCATGGGTGACCCATAATCTTGATATTTGTGGCATTTATGGCCTAGGGATGTCTTCCCAAGAAATGAGGTCACCTGATGATGTATTTAATAGAAATCAATTTAAAAAAATAAATATTCAACAACTCTCATGAAAAATTCACTTAAGCTCTTAATTTGGATTAATTAGAATTAAACAAGGTTAATCAACATTTGTGTAATTATTTGATAAATTGGCCCTCAATCAATCAAAATGGTCAAAAATTCATATTACTGAGTTTTAATTTGACTCAAGAAGAATTATAATGTGATGTTAGATTCACTAGAACCATATTTCCATTTAGGATGTTTCCAACATAAAATAACAAAGGTAAATGGCATGTACCAATGAATTTAAGAGAAAAGAGTGATCCAGAGCACAAAAGGTGAAATCATCATTTTGACTCAAAATGAATTGATCAAATTTAGCTAGCCCATAAATTACATTGCCCTATTTAGGAATAATTTAACCTTAATTTGCACTTGTAAATTATAATTTTTAACCAGTTATCACATTTTATGGATTTTGACCTAAGATGTGCATTTGAATGCAATTCTAGTAAGATTGACAATTTCAACACAAATGGTGTTAGGAATTAGATGTCTACATTTTACCCCTATTTGAGAAGGCATAAAAATACATTCAGGTGAAGCAACATCTTTTCAAAAAAAATAGTTATGAAGAAAAAATTGTAATAGACCCATGATGCCCCCTCAAGAGGACATACAAGGATGAAAGAGAAGGATGGTCTCTTGAAAAGAGAGATAAAGTGAGAGATTAACCCATGGAATAGGTCACATCCAAATGAGATTATGCTTACACACATGGAATATGTAGAGAGGATTACAAAGTAAGTTAGTCAAGCATTATTCCATAAATAATGAAACATGCATAAAGAATTAACTAACTAAGCCTATCTATTATTATGGGAATTACAAAGGATAACAAGAAATAAATGAAATAAAGAAACATCATATTACCTTCCCAAATGGATTCACCATACCCATGTGTCTAGAAATCATGTTCTCCCTTGATCAAGCATCCTTGTCTTTGTCAACAATGGTGGTAGTCTCCTCCAAGGCCTCAAGAACACTCCATAAAACCTAGGCTCATGATTCCAAATCACTAAACTAGCCTATCAATGAAGCTTGCAAAAAAAATCAATGATCAAATGAAAATATTTATGGAAATAATTTAACATTATAAATTTTCAATATTCAAACTTAAAATTCATGTCCATGGCCTCTCTATTTATAGCTTTTTGAGATTGGTTAGGATCTACCATGACCATCCATCTCAAGATTGAGATGTGTGGCCATATCTAATCCTAATATTTGAAATTAAATCCACAATTATTTTCATCATGACCTTGGAATAAGGGGCATTTAAGAGGCATGGGAGGCATTAACTAGGCATGGGTGACCCATAATCTTGATATTTGTGGCATTTATGGCCTAGAGATATCTTCCCAAGAAATTATGTCACTTGAAGATGTAGTTAATAGGAATAAATTTTAAAAAATAAATATTCAACAACTCTCATGGAAAATCCACTTAAGATCTTGATTTGGATTAATTAATCTTAAACAAGGTTAATTAACATTTTTGTAATTATTTGAAAATTGGCCCTTAATTAATCAAATGGTTAGAAAGTCATATTACTAAGTTCTAATTTGACTCGAAAAGAATTAGAATGTGACATTAGATGCATCAGAACCATATTTAAATTTAGGATTTTTCCAACTAAAAATAACAAAGGTACATGGTGTGTACCAATGAATTTAGGAGAAAAGAGTGATCCATAACATAAAAAGTGAAATCATCATTTTGACTCAAAATGAATTGATCAAAGTTAGATGAACCATAAATTACATCCACCTATTTATGGATAACTTGACCTAAACTGACACTTTTAAATGACAAGCTTGAATCATTTAGCATGTTTTATGGATTTTGACCTAAAATGTGCATTTGCTTGCAATTCGAGCAAGATTGACAATTTCAACACAAATGGTGTTAGGAATTGGATGTCTACATTTTTCCCCTATTCGAGAAGGTGTAGTGAGACATTCAAGTGAAGCAACATCTTTTCAAAGAAAAGAGTTGTCAAGAATAAATTGGAACATACCCATGATGCCCCTTCGAGAGGAAATACTAAGATGAAAGAGAAGGATGAACTCTTAAAAGAGAGAGAAAGTGAGAGATTAACCCATGGAATAGATCACATCTAGATGAGCTAATACTTACACACATGATTACCATCAATGTTCAAAATATAATTAGAGGTATAATGGGCTCCAAAGATGGGGGGAATGGGAAAGATACAATCCATAAATGTAAGGAACACACTATAAACATACCCAATTTGAGAGTACAAGTTGTGTACTTATGACATTGATCAATCCTGAGACAAGTTACACACTAAAATATTGCCATCAAGGGATTTAATGTGGAGATCTTAGAATTAGAGGAAAAGAGAGAACATTCTTCTTCAAGAAGGGAAGCACCACTAGAAGGTCTCCAAAGAAAAGATAATAAGAAGTGCCCCAGTAGAGCAAATGTGATCATGATAAAATAGTTGTGCCCCAGTAGGGCAAATATTTATCATTGATAAATAATAAATAATTATTTTTCCCCTATAGAGATGATTTGATTCATATGGTGTTTAGATGTTGTGCCCCAACATGGGTAATTGGTAAGAAAAATAGCTCAAGGATATAACTAAAAAGATAAGTTAAAGCAAGTGGGCACAAATGTACATGTAATGGTGTAATGGATTAGAAAGCCATATAAAACCAAGCATATGAGAATGCACAAAGTGATGAGAGAGATGAAAAGAATAATGGAGATATTTGAGTTGACCTCAATATAAATTGAGTTTTGCCTACATAGTTCTATGGACTCATATTCCAACATGAACTTCAAGACAATGTAGTTCACCCAAGTTTGGGAGAGAATGGAATGAGTAATGATGAAAAATGACCAAGAATTGATTATACTCATAATGTATGCAAAGAGATGCACATTTAAGCATATACTTGAGTGTTAAAATTCATGTTACTTAGAAGCCTAATTCCATATCATAGGCCTATGTTTTGCAAAATGTTCTTGAGAATCATTCATTAGAGTTGATGTTGACGTTAAGACTTTGAGACCTAAACACAAAGTGCTTGTTATATTAAAATAAATTGTGCATCATAAGTATGAATAAATTAGAATGACATAAGATTTGAATTGCATTAAGCTAGTTGAAATGTGAATATCTATAACTAAGGATAATGGTAAAACAATGACCAAAACTAGATTTACAATTATTTACATTTAAACAAAAAAGCAAAAGAAAAAGAAAAAGATAAACATAAATGAACCTAAATTGAAATCAAGTTATGATCTATCAAGAATTAATTAGGAATAAAAATGTTTTAAAAAAGGCAATAACATCTTAATGACATGAAACCAAGATATGAATAATCAAGATCCATGTGGATCATCAAGATGTTCTGAAACATAAAAGAGACAAGCAAAAAACAATATAGAAAACACAAGACCAAGATGGAGACAAGAAGTAATAAAAATAAAGAAGGAGAAGAAATAAAAGGAGAGGTGTGAAAGCACAACAAAACACCAAGAAAACTCAAATAAATGCACACAAACAAAAACCAAGTTAGTGTGGTTTAAATACAAATGTTCATGCATGTGTGGTAGAGGTATTGCTTTCCACCACATCTTAACAAAGAAAATTGATAATTGTTCCCTAATTAAAAAGGAACAATGATAGAAGAAATGGGGGAAAAGAAAAAAAAAGTGGTTGGCTGAGCTGACTCTAGATGTATAACGTAAGTGGATGTTGCCTAGATAGTTCCATGGATGCATGTCCCAACATGAAATTTAGACCAAATGTAATTCTCCCAAGAAATGGGATAGAAAAAAAATGATGATTATACCAGCATGATTAATGTTATAGAAGAAATGGAAGCTATGACAAATGAACGAGAATGGTCTGGCAAATAAGAAATTGATGAGATAAGAAAGAATGATTTTGAAAAATGGCAAGTGCATGGGACAAGATGAAATGAACTAGTGTTTCTATGCTTACAAAATGACAAGAGTGTATCATGGTGGAATGAGAATGTACAAATGTATAGAAGCATGAGACAATGCTTTTATTCTTTTGTGGATCATGTTTTGATGTTTTTGGTATTTTCAAATTATTTATAATTTTTTTGGTGTTTTTGGGATAAAATATACACAAGGTGGGACCATCTAGTCAAGGAGATTAATGTCCTAAGAGTAGATGTTCCAATAAGATAGCTAAGCCATCTGTAATGGCCTATGTTCACAAATTAGCAAGAGTGAGGATTAGGTTGCTCACAAAATAGTGAGAGCATATGGAAAGGGGTACTGAGGTGACCTCAACATGAATTAAGCATGACCTACATAGTCTTAAAATGACCTCAAGTTATAGTAAATCCATCCACATAAAATGTGAAGAAAAACTAACTAGGTCCCAATAAGTTCTCAAATCTAGAAAATGGCCAGTCAAATGAAAATAGTAATGGCAAGGTGATGCAACAATGCATGATAAAAAAGTGTTTCCCCTAGTTTGCCCATAGGAATTTATAACTAGTATACAATGGCATAGTTCAATGATATTAATTTTCCCATAGGTAGTTATAATTAGTAGCAAGACTAGTAAAACACTGATTTGCCCATAGGCAGTTATAATCAGGCTCATATAAACAAGCTTAATAAGATGAAAGATATCTTTCCATATCAACTATCACACTACTCTCATATACTATCATTATAAACATGGATTTAATTGATTATTGAAACTTCATCAGAATCCCTCTACAAAAGGTGTGGGAAGAACCAAAAGAACCAAGATCAAAACAAGATTGGGTAGGATGACTAAAAATAGGATTTGGTCTAGATAAGAATGGAAATAGTATAATGAAATAATCAAAATAAAATTGGATGCAGTGTAGTTGTCCCCAAGCAATGACTAGATCAGATTACTCAAAAAATGGTAAGAGTGTGGGAAATGGGTGACAGAGCTGACCTCAATAAAAATTGAGCACTATCTACATATTCTTGAATGACCTCAAGTCAATGTAGCTCAAATGGAATGGTTCATGGATCTTAATGGTAGAATAATTCCTAAAAGGGGTCTATAGAGTTGTCCCCAAGAGACAAGGCATGATAATGATAGATGGGTGAATGGTACATGAAAAATGATTTTGTTTCTCTTGCTGATAGGGAGATGCACATCCTAGTCAATATGTGAGACAACAAAAAATGATCATCTATATAATTTTCTATCCAACACCCTTTCAGAATAACTACTCTATTAAGAACTTGACATTGATTTGGATCTCAATAATATGTTCATGATCTTCATAGATTGTTTATTTTGCTTCCTTTAAGCATCAAGACAAGTTATCTTTATATCCTCTACAAAGAAAAGTGCAACCATGGATGGTAAATAAGGACAAATAATAGATGGTAGGCTTGATTGTGAAATGGAATAGTAGATGACAACGGAATGTATAATGGTGGGGAAATGAATGAAGATCAGGACTTTTAGTCACACATAATGTTGTTGATGCTAGATTTGACATAATTTTGGTTGTGGTGGGGCTGAAGACCTCTGAAGATGCTCTTGATAGGACCATCAAATTATTCTATTGCTTGATCTTGAGAGTAGCTACCATCTAATTATGTTGCAGATTGGAAGCTATTTTTATTTTATTTTTATATTATCTTCAATAAATAATGAATAAATTTGGTGCTTAGCTATTGGTGCCTCAAAGATGTTTTCACTAATGAATTTGTCTAGATTGTCCCATAGTGCCTTTGAGAAGGTTTGACTAAAGAATGTTGATTTTTGACTTTGATTGTCTTTTAGCACTTATGAAAAAGTTTCACTAAGAGAGTTTTATTCTTCTTCTATATGAATGTGGTCTTGGCCTCCTTGCTCTTCTTCAACTGTTATGTCACCATAGATGCAATTCAACAAAGTGTGATTCTATCAGTCTCAATTGACACCTATGGGAGGTGGAATGTCAATATAATGGTTATGTTGGGTGGTAATAATGGGATGGTGAAAGGTATCACAATCATCATAGAATATATTAGGATAACTTGTGTCGACGTTGTAGTAATCATCCTCAAAAACCATAAAAGGATCACAAATATACTCAAACTAATTTGCAAGGCAATTGTAACTAATGTTGTAACAACCAAATACTATAATCTATTTCTAACTTTGATTTCAAAGCAAGGGACTCTAAATCCCATGTCACAACTGATGTTGATTCTATTTTTCATGCTAAATCTAATGTCATCTCAAAAATAAAACCTAACTCTAATATTGATTCTTCATTTGATATGGTCATTTTGATAATGTTATATTAAATTTTGAATTTTTGACAAGTAATGGCTAGTGATGGCATAATGGGCTCAATAAAAATTGATTCATCTTGGAAGGGTTCAACATAGACTAACTCATCTAATTGAATCCCCTCAAAAAGAGGGAATCACTCAAGGTACATCTTGACAAAATCATGTCTATCAAAGTGAGACTCCTCAATGAGTGGGAAAAGATCAAGAGACAACTCTACCAAGACTAGATTGTCAAGGAGATGAGGCTTTTAAAAAATAGGTAACATATGAATAAGTAACTTATCATAGTTTATCTTATCACAAATAGGTGTTTAAATAATAACATGTTGGTTTTGGTTCACAATTGGTTGCAAAATATCAATTTTGAACACATTTTGATCCCCATAGGATGGATTTTGTAGAATCAATGGTTCTTGTTTAGGCTCAAAGATCGGCACAAAATTTCTAAATTAGATAATATTTAGTTTGGTGGGAATTATGGTTTGTGGTTCAATAATGAACTCTCTAAAGATTAGAATATTTAATAAGGGATTAAAAACAATCAATTCATCAAATACAGGTTCTTCAATAATAGGTTCATTAAAAACTAGTGATGGGCCAAGAATGGTAACAACTAGACGCTTCTTAGTTTGGTCGCTTATGGAAACCAAAGGAGTAGATCCTAAAATGGTAATGAATGGATGCTTCTTAGTTTGTTTTCTCATGAAAACCAAAGGAGGAGGTCCTAAAATGGTAACAACTATATGCTTCTTAGTTTTGTTGCTCATGCAAACCAAAGGAGGAGGTCCTAAAATTGTAATGACTAGACGCTTCTTAGTTTGGTTGCTCATGCAAACCAAAAGATGAGGTCCTAAAATGGTAATGAATATATGCTTCTTAGTTTTGTTTCTCATGCAAACCAAATGAGGATGTCCTAAAATGGTGATTTTGGTGTGTTGTGGAGTTTTATTACTTGCACAAGCCAAAGCATCCAAGTCTTCCTGATAGACCCAATCATTCAACCAAAGGAGGATGTCCTAAAATGGTGATTTTAGTGTGTTGTGGAGTTTTATTACTTACACAAGCCAAATCATCCAAGTATTCTTGATAGACCCAATCATTTTGATCATGAGTTGGATCATAAGTTGGATCTTGACTATGTTCCTATGACTAATTTTTTTGAGGTGGATATAAATTTATCTCACAAACCATATTGTCACCATAGGGGTCTTGAATAAAGTCATAAAAGTCATTTTTTTATAGCCATTCTATCATAATTTGGATTATCCATGACTAAACCATAAGTTTAGCTAGACATATCTACATTTAATGAAGAAAGATTTGAAAACAAAAAGACTTAAAGTTTTTCAAACCCTGAAAAAATGACCCGAAAGACAAAATGGTTCAAACTTAGTTCAACTTGGTCGAAGGGGTGGAGATTCATCTCAAAATTAGTTTGTATTGAGATTTGGCATAAAATAACCTAACATCAAATATCTAACATCAAAGGTTTTTGAAGAAAGGTTGTGTTTTCCCAAACAAAGTCACAAAAAATGATGAGGATAGGCACTTGAGTAAATAAACAATCAATAGTGTTCAAAATTGGGTAATCATTTAACTAAAGCAATGCAACCCAAAAGAGAAATATCTATGTACCAAACCCATAAATTGAGGCCTAAATAGAAATCAATCAATCTTTGGATCTAAACTTGACAAGGTTAATTGAAAATGTAATGTTAAAGACTAGGATTTGACCAAACAATCTAGATAAGAACAAACAACATAATGATTCATAAACAAGGTCCAAATGGTCTACATGACATGGTTTGAAACAAATGGTTTTGATACAATGGTAAAAAAGTTCTTAAAACAAATTGAGTAGCCTAACAGTGTAAGCATGCTCGAATAATGTGGTCAATTGTTATGTTTCAAAGACTCAAAGGAAAAAAGATTTGACATGACTTGGGTAGCATAACACACCCTTCTTAACTCAAATACATGATTTTGACATGGCTTATGAACAAACAAACAAGTTTTAACCTCAAAGCATACCAATAAAATAATGACCAAAATGTACTAAGTATACTCGTCCAAATCCTAACAAGGGTATAACAATGTGGGGTTTGACAAAGATGATAATGTGATTTTGAGTCTTACTAAATGGCCTTTAATCCAGAATAGAAAATTTAACCCAAGTTAAAACAAGCTTAGTGCACAAATTTTAGACCCACTTTGACACTCCAACCCTTATAACTCCAAAATATTCAATTTCAAATGTGGATTATAAATAAAGGATTTAAACAAAACGGGTTAAATATCTAGACTCAATTGGGTAGCATGACTGTGCCAAAGTGGATGACATGACACAAAGTTTTTGATAACAATTTGGATAAGGAAAAGATGAATTTTCCATTTAGATAGTGTATTACCTCCCTTACTCAAGAAAATTGAGGACAATGTGTTTTGGTTAAGTTCATTTGAGTTAACAGGCAATTTTAGACACAAATCAAGACCAAGTAAGTTAATGACAAAAAACAAATGTCTTAAGTCTAAACTAACAAGGTATGGCAAAGTGGGGTCTACTAAACTAGTAAGGTTTTGATCATTCTAGGGGAATCAATTACATAATGACTTTCATGTCAAATGATTCAAAAGACAAGCATGGAAATTGGGTGACCACGGCATTGGATAGTTGTAAAAAGGTCTAGTCATTTTTACAACCTCTACATCCTAGTGTTGACTCGATGTAGTGTGATGTCTAAATGTAGATACATCCCATGTGCAACTCCAAAGGAGTAAAATGAATTCAATATCAAGAGGTGAAATCTTAGGTCAAATATTCCCTAAATAACTCGTGGGAGGTAATGACATCCCCCTCACAAGCCAATTTGCATGAAAATACAGAAAGCATAAAATAGAAAGACTTTATTGTCATTTTCAATATCACCCAAATTTTGATGATTTTTTGGGGAGTGCTTTATGTGACATTATTTCTAAGCCTTGGACTAGGCTATTTGTAATAGGAATGGTGCTTTTAATTCTAAGGGTTCCCTAAAAGGGACAAATGGAAGAGCGTACATGCAACATTACTTTTTTTTCTAAACAAAACCTAAGTAAATAACTATTGAAAACAAGAATTAACAAGTGTGTTCAATTTTAAGCCCAAATGAAAGATTTGGTGTTATTCATTAGAGCCCTTGGTCTTAGTTTTAATGTTTGAAAACATTTACCAAAACATCTACATTTTTGTTAAACACCAAATTAAAGTTTCTAATTTATTTCTAAGAATGAAAAATGTGATTTAAAAATGTTTTTATCAAATTTCAAGCTTGCTCCTATAGCAAAAATGTTAGCATGTCCTATAGCTTTGAAGCTCTTTTTGATTTGAAACAATTAACTTTGGAAAATTATCTCTCAATACTATATTCTAAGAAAAACACAGTGATCAAAATTGGTTATTACAACCAATGATGGTTACTTTGGTTAACCAAGATCTAACCGATGTCAATTTTGCTAACTGACATTGGTTAAGATAGGTAACTGATGTTGGTATTACTTTCTAATGTTAGTTACTATGTAAAATTATGACAAACAAAAATGGCAAAATAAAGTTAAAAAATCAATTTGCACTAGTTTTAAGGGTCGAAATGGATATTTTAGAGTTGAAAAATGATCCTATTTAGGTGTGAGATGCATCTAGTCCCATCAAATGTTGTAAGATGTAGAGAGGATTACAAAGCAAATTAGTTAAGCATTAGTCTATAAATAATGAAACATGCATAAATAACTAACTAACCAAGCCTATCTATTCATATGGGAATAAAAAAGGATAACAAGAAACAAATGAAAGAAAAAAACATCATATTACCTTCCTAAATGGATTCACCATACCCATGTATCTTAAAAGTATGTTCTCCCTTGATCAAGCATCCTTGTCTTTGTCAACAATGATGGTAAGCTTCTCTAAGGCCTCAAGACCACTCCATAAAACATAGGCTCATGATTACAAATCACTAAACTAGCCTATCGATGAAGCTTTCAAACAAAATCAATGATAAAATTCAAAACCTTGTAAAAATAATTTAACATTGTAACTTTGCAATAGTCAAGCTTAAAATTCATGTCCATGGCCTCTCTATTTATAGATTTTTGAGATTGGTCAAGATCAACCATGACCGTCCATCTCAAGATTGATTTGTGTGGCCATGGATAATCCTAATATTTGGAATTAAATACATAATTATTTTAATCATGACCTTGGAAGAAGGGGCATTGAAGAGGCATGGGAGGCATTAACTAGGCATGCATGACCCATAATCTTCATATTTGTGGCATTTATGGCCTAGGGATGTCTTCCCAAGAAATGATGTCACTTGATGATGTAGTTAATAGGAATATATTTTCAAAAATAAATATTCAAAAACTCTCATGGAAAATCCACTTAAGATCTTGATTTGGATTAATTAGCCTTAAACAAGGTTATCAACATTTGTGCAATTATTTGAAAATTAGCCCTCAATTAATCAAAATGGTCAGAAAGTAATATTACTGAGTTATAATTTGACTTGGGAAGAATTAGAAGGTGATGTTAGATGCACTAAAACCATATTTCCATTTAGGATGTTTCCAAAAAAAATAACAAAGGTACGTAGCATGTACCAATGAATTTAGGAAAAAAGAGTGATGTAGAGCACAAAAGGGAAAAAAATCATTTTGACTCAAAATGAATTGATCAAAGTTAGCTAACCCATAAATTTCATTACCCCATTTAGGGATAATTTGACCTAAATTGGAACTTGTAAATGAAAAGTTAGAACCATTTAGCGTGTTTTATGGATTTTGACCTAAAATGTGCATTTGAGTGCAATTCAAGTAAGATTGACAATTGCAACATAAATGATGTTAGGAATTGGTTGTCTACAAGTAAATGCACATACTAACACAATTTTCTCTCAGACCTCTTAGAATGCTCACTACTAGCTTGAGAGTCTAGATTATTTTTCTTAGTACAAATTGTTGACACCGGAGATTGCACCCAGGGCAAGAGGCCAAACTCCTACCTTCTCCTCACAACTATGGAAACTCCCCTCTCACCTATGGAACTAGTGAAGCTAGAGGGGAGAGTCTATAGATAAGGGCTAGCTCCCTTTGATGCATCATATTCATTCTAGCAAGTGCAAATACATGTATATATACAGATATATAATGGGGGGATGAAAAGGGAGAAAACTATAGGAAACAAGCTACTCTAAGGGGGTGATACACCAAAATGAAATGACCTTCTCACATCCACACTTAAAACCAAATGAATGAATACATACACTTCACACTTGGCAGAAGGACCAAACTGCAAAAGCTTGACATGGAGGTTTTAATGAAAATACAGAGAATAGAGGTTCACCAAAGGTGCTGTGAAAGGCACACTAAAAGGTAATTCCTCCATTTCTACACCCCCCAAATAGAACTCTCCTTACCAGTTAAAATAATGGCAATTTGTAGATAACAAATATGTTGGTTTTGAATCTTTGAAAGCATCAAGAGATAATGACTTAACACAAACTAACACTCAGGACATACACATAAATGTCTATCCAAGATAGAGGTAAAAAATGCATTTATTGATTTAGGTGAAATTTTTCTAGGGCTACGCCTTACTAATGTGGAAGATAATCTCTCTCAAATGACAAGTCCTCAATATATAGGAGAAGAAAGGAGGCCCATTTGGCACCCCTTTTTTAAAAGTGGCCTATTGCATCCCTTCATTGGGAAGAGCAGGCTGTCTAAAAAGTAAATGATGTGTCGACCTTAGCTTTGACTTTAGGTGATTTTTTGACATGGCCACACTATTTTCTCATTAACCGAGGCTGCTTCTTGAAGGCACCTATGCAGCTTGACTGCTCATAAATATGAAATGGAGAAAAGGGGTGCACGGTTGGCCATTTGTGTCTTCAAATGGTCAATTTGTAGCTACTATTTCACCTACTGGGGTCACTTCTTGAATCAGTACTTACCTTCAAACTTTGGACTATCTTCTCACTCATTCGATGCTTGTCACTTTCTCTTGTCCCTATCTTGTCTCTTCTAGCTCCTTCGGCCCTTGGGGGTGAACTTCTAGCAGGTCACTACATCCTGGGCTCTCATGGTTAGCGCTCTCTCACTTTGAAAGCAAACAGCTATTTTTTTGTGCTAATTTTGACATTCACATGGCCATCATTGGTTTGAAAACCAATGGCTAATCTACTTTTTAAATTTTAATGGCCTCCAGGATGTCCTCATCCCTGTCAAAACATCTTTGGGTCCCTCGTTGGCTTTCTATGGCTTTCCTTTCCTCGACCCTCTCTGCGGGCACTTTTTTGCCTTTATTTCTTCTTAGCACCTTTTCCAAAGGGAAGGTGACCTTCTAGCCCTCAAAATTGTCCTTTTTATTTGGTTGGGGGTCCCATGTAAGGGCACCTTCCCTTTGGGGGCCTTCGGCGGGTCGTTCTTTGCCTTTGGATGCCTCCCGGGTTCCCACGAACCTTTTGTCCGTGGATAATTTCCCCGTAGAATTTTGTCTGTAGATGTTTTCCCATAGAAATTTTGTCTACAGATGATTTCCTTAGGCCTTTACCTTTGCTTTGAAGCGTAGCCTGAATTCCTTTAGACTTTTTGTTTGAAGGAATTCGGGACTTAAACAAATTTGAACTTACACAAATTTTGAACTTACCCAGTTTTTCCTTTTGTTTGAAGTGCCTACCCTCCGCAAGGGCATTTGAACATTGGACTACCCTTTGGCCAACTGGGCATACCCTTGAACCAAGCTGTTGAACCAAAAAAGGTTCAACGGTTTAAGTAGTTCAACCATGCGCACCAATGAACTAGGTCGATGAACCAAGTGATGAACTGGTGACCTGTCTGAACTTGAAGATGGATGAACCAAGTGTCGATGAACCAAGAGGCTAAACCAAAATATTGAACCCAGCTGAAGAACCAAGACATGAACTTGTGCAACTTGAAAATGACTGGCATTGAATAGCAAGGGAAGAAGGGGACCAAAAATTTTGCTTGTTGGGAAAGAATTGGTCAACACAAATCAAATAAGATGAATGTCAACATGATATTATTTAGAAATTTTAATACCCTAATTTAATCCTCTTTTGTAGAATTAGTAGGGGGATTCATACATCCATCTTTATGAACCATTCTTAAGAATTTGAGGCACCTTCAGGCTACTAAGGAGGGATATAGTGATGATTTTGTAGATATGGAATTATAAATCACACCTAATGACATATTTATATCTTGAAACCTATGGGATATTGTTGACAAATATAAGGAGGTTATGTATAAATAATTCACTTGCATGGAGTACTATATGAACTACCGAAAATATCCTATTTTTGCTTGTTTTTAATGTATTTTTATGTTTTTTAGGTGTTATGAGAAAGATATTTCTTCCCATAATTTTATGAGGTCATTTGGTACTTTTCGTATTTTTAAAATTAAAAAATTTTCTCAATAACCCATATAAGTGACTAAACAAACTCTATTTTGTAAGGCCACTTAGAGAGTTGAGCATATGAAGAGGAGAAACAAATGAAATAATTTGAATTTTTAATATGTTACTTAACTCATATTTTTATTTTAACTTGTGTGACACTTGGCTACCTTCTCTTTCTTACATACTTCTTCTCTTTTCTCACACTTGTGTTATATATCAAGCCACTTTGGCTTAGAAATGTATCCTCCACCTAGGTATGGTGAATCCCTACTCATTTATTCTACATATGATCAATAAAAAAACTAATGTTTTACCTATTTCTATGACTACATGTAGTGATAAAGCTTTAAATGGTTGATCTTATCAAGTGTAGATGCATATCACCTTATTTATGTCTCATTTATCTTGCTTCATGTGGTTGTTTCACTATTGTAGGTTTTAATTGGTGTCATCAAGGGTATTTTATCTATTTTTAAGGGTAATTATTCTTCCCTCTTATCCTTACAATGCCTTACCCTTCTAGGAGTGATGGGGTGGTGCAAGAAGTATATAGAGGCATTTGGGCTAGAGTGGTGCATCCCCTAGGAGCTCCCTAAGAGCATGTATATAATGACAACCTTTATTATTATGTAACACTTATGTGTATTATGCTTAACATTGATTAATAGAAATAAGGTAGGCTAGTTGAATCTCTCATAGGCCTTCTAAGCCAAATATTTTAGGGACATGCTCTGAAGGGTCCCAAATTTGTAGTAGTTAGATAACCTAGTAAGGGAACTAAACATGGAGAGGAATATGTTATGGCACTAGTTTGTGCACATAAAGAGAAAAGTGACCAAGGATGAAGAGGATGATTTGAATCGCATTGACATCCACCCCCTTCAAGAAGTAATCATAATCAAGCACATCCATAGGTTATACTATGATATGAAGCCAAGAAATAAGTGCCTCAATACTAAAAATATTGATGACCCCCCCCCCATCAAGATCAATGATGAAAGAACTAGAAGTCTCCTAAGAAGAATAAGGGGGAGACAATTAAGGAGATATAGGATCATATCAGGTTTAAGATTACCTTCAATGATGAAGCCTCTTTTTTAGCCCTTACAAAGAATCATGTGAATTTCATGCTAAATACTTATCCTATCTCAAAGGACAAAAAAAAATAAGCCAAATTTTCCTGTTGTGATTCCCACCATCACCTTGGTAGACATAGAGGCACAAGAGGTGCAAAATGAGAAAGAATATATGGATAAGTAGGTAGGATTTAGGAAAGGCATGCACATTGTGCCCAAAAAAGATGACTCCTTGCCTAACAAGAGAAATCCTTCACCACCTTAAAGTGTAGAGGTGAAGAGGGAAAAATTATAGAGGAAGCTTGGCCTTAGTGATGTAGATATTAAAAAGGCATGGGAGCTATAGAAGAGAAAAAATAAATGATGAAGGCTGGCATGATAAGCAAAGGGATGGAGAGAGTTGAGGCCAAAGATCACAAGGCAAAAAAGAAGAAAAGCACAAGGTAGAAGAAGAAATGAAGGAAGAGCCCAACAAGGCTAAAATTTATGAGTCTATCTAAGGTAACACTATTGTTACATTTGGAGAATCAGGACTGTCAAGTGTACCAACCAAAGAACTAATAACATAGCCTCTGTAAGATGAAGAGGAATTTAGGTGAAAATGGATGAAAATGGGCCTTAGTTAGGATCATATATAATTGGCACTAGAGTTACATCAAAAAAGGGAGGTCATGAAGGCTAATGGCATGACCCAAGCAAAGATTAACAAAGTTGAGGTTGAGGAGATAAGGGTCAAAGAGGAAAGAACCATCATGATCATGAAGAAGGTGAAGATAGAGATAAATAAGGCCCTTAAGGAGAAGTATAGGAAATATATAAAAGAGAAGAGGGTTTTCATAAGCATAAAACCCATAAATAATTAAGTAGTAGAGGTGCTTAGTGCCCCCACATGCATAAAAGAGGAAGCTATAGAATAGTCACACCCTAGTACTAAAGGGGTGCCTAGAGATAAAGAAGGAGATGTTGGAGCCTTAAAGGAACAAAAAAAGAGTGTAATGAAAGAATAGGATGGTAAATCTAGCACTGAGTAAGAAGTGGATGAAGCGGAAAATTACAAAAAAGAACCCCTACAAGAATAAGAAGAAGGCACTAAAGAAATTACCAACGCCATTAGAGAGGAGAAAGAGTAGATGAAACTAGCCATAAAAAAGGAAAGAATTTGAGCTAAGTTATACAAGGATGGTGTAGAAGGGGTAAACCTAAGATTAGGATTTTTACATGTTAGAATGCATGCCCCCTAGAGATTCCATGATGATGATGCACCACCGAGTGTCCTTTATACTTGATTACTACATGGATGAGCCTCACTTTGACGTGTTGATGAAATCAATCCAAAGCACAAAAAAACTAGAGGGGCATGATTACCAACTTGTCATCCCTTGAGAAATGAACCTAATAAGGTTAGTTAGCACCTTCCTTTGAATGGCCTCTGAGGTAGCATGCAAGAAAAATGTTAACAATGTTCATGTCATAAAATGGAAGAATATATCACTAAATGTATATGAAGAGATTAATTCCATGAATACCAAGCTCCAGTATTTGGGTAAGTGTATGGAAGAAGTAGAGCCATCCCTTTTGGATGGTATTAACACTTTTATTTTTGAAAAAATTGATAAGGTGTACATGCTAGTGGAGCAGATGCTCTCATGAATGAAGCTGATACTAGAAAATAAGGAATACCCTTTGAACACCATCAAGAGATAGATCAAAACTAATTTCATTGAGGTATAATAAATATTTTTAAAACTAGAAAAGAGTGTAGAAGATGTCGATGTTATCTTTTACAATTTCTCCACCCAAGCATCAGTCATTGATACATGCCTCAAAAAGGTGAAAGGGGAAAAAGATGCCTTGATGAAGTACATATTAACTATTATTAGGGTTTATTTCATGTATATTATGGTATAGTTTCACACTTTGAGTGCCCATTTTAAAACACAATAGCAAGACCTAGAATAACTCTTCTACACTTTTTAGACAAAGGTAAGTAATCAAGGAGCCATCCTATATGGTGAGGTCCAAAAATAAAATTAAAGGTTGAAAGACTTAAAAAAATAATTATAAAACACTAAAATTATTGTGTTTGAGGATAAATCTACCAATATTTATGATTATATTAAAGAAATCAAGTTTTTAATTCAGGGCTACGAGGACTTCAAGGCAGAACTGTAGCAGGGTATGCCCAAGTTTTGTGCAGCTAAAGTATTGTAAGTCTAGTCTAAGGGTAGATTATAATTTTTTATGGGGTAATTTTGGACCCATTTAAAACTTAAGTAATTTATCCATGCCAAATTAGTGAACACCTAGGTGAAAGGCAATCATGACAGATGATTTCTATTTTGTCTTCTAGTGACACCAATTGGTAGGCAGTTAACAACTCCTTTTTAAAGCTGTCAACATTGGGAAGTAGGTGCATAGGAAAGTGATTACTAATTAAATACAAGTGGATACTTTTGAAATAATCAACATTGGGAAGTAGGTATATGGGAAATCAACTAATTATTAAATATAAGTGATTCCTTTTGAAACACTCAATAGTGGGAAGCAAGTGCATGGGATATTGACTACTCATTAAAGATAAGTGTAGTAAAGGCAAAAGATGTGTACCTCTAGTAATATCTCATTGATTGGCATTCTCCATTCCCCATGATCCTATGATGTTCTAACTCTCTATAAAATGAAGTTGAGTTTAGTTGGAGAAGGGAGATAAACTAGAGTAGTGAAGCTCTAGTGAATTGATGCTAAAAGGTTACCATTAGAGTTAGATGTAGTTAGAGATGCTTTTGACAATCCCCTTTATAATTCTCAATCTCATCTATAAGCCTCTAGGACTTTAGCAATTTATTAACTTATGCTTAGTTTTATGGACTTATATATGTATTATTATTAAGCTTTGTTAATGAATAATTCTTTGTGTGAATGTTTAATGGATTAAATGACTTAAGTCTATAGTTTATTTATTGAGCTCTTTCAAGATTATAACTTGACTCATTCACAGTGTTCCTATAGATTAATGGTGAACCCCATGCTCAATATAGGAAAAACTCCAAGTGTGGGTAAGAACTTGAACTTTGTAATGATGCTTGCACTGAAGTACAAACCTACGTCTAAGTACCTCAACCATATCCCCAATTCCCCCTCAAGTGCTTGAGTGTTATTAAGCCAAGGTTCCCAAAAGGCTTACACCCATGAATATGCAACCATCATTTCACTAACCAAGCCCTTGAAGAATATATTTGTGTCATTATAAACTAGCCTAACACAAACCCCAATCCCTTCTCTATTGTGCTTTGGGTGAGAACATAAGGCTTGCACCTTATGTAAAATGATGTCAGCATATTTGAGTGTTAAATGTTAATAACTATAGGATTATTCAAGGCCTACACCATGTCATAACAATCCCAAATCTGACTTAAATAATGAGATAAACATATGACTAGGCCTATGATCGAAAAACCTACTTTTCTACAACATATTAGCAACCTTCTCCTAGGGTGAAAATTTTGGTTATAATAATTAGGGTATTAGTTAATTGGTTAAGGTTATGGTTTTTGGACAAATTATTTGGTTTAATAGGATTATTAAGATAAGTATATTTAGGTGCATACATACTACATGACAAGAATCAGTGCCTAAACCAAGTCAAAAGGCTACAAATGAAACATATTCACTTGATATTTTTAGAGATGCACCAGATATTATATTAGAATAGAAATTAGGATCATAGTTTCCACATGATCATTATAGTTGAGTATTTTTATTCATAATTAGATTCTATTATGTACTATTATTACTTTGATTATCACTAAATTAAACTAAATGAAAAACTATTGATACTTTACCATAGATAACCAAACAATGGGTTCCACAAACTATTACACCTATTGTTACCTCATAACCATAGAGTCTATGAGACATACTCAAATTATTACAAATTTTCTAGTTCTATATTTGATAGATATAGATGATCTTTGGTAGCATGACTGGTTAATTATACCATATTTAGAGTATAGAGTACCTTATGTGCATCCCTTAGATGGAATCATAAACTAGCATTCGCTTTCCAAACATATCAAAAAATTCAAATATTCAAGAAAATAAAAAACATTCAAATAAATAAAAAATATAAAAATAGTTATGATTTCACAAAATTACTAGTTTTTTCATATGTTGTTTACTTTATGTTATAGCATGTCATTTCTATACATACATATGTTTCAAAAGTACTTGAGTGTGATATAGGCATACATAATATCCATGATACATGAGCATGCAAATGTTGGACCTTTCATTTTATCGCATGACATACTATGTTGGGAGAATATTAATTCTACATAATCATGATTGACATAGGTTCTATTATTTTATGGTCATTTTCATTATCACATTGATATTATATACTAACATTTACACATTCTTATACTCATTTTGCTATCTTACATAGTGTACTTGATATTTTATTCTACCTAAATTTTTTCTAACATGTGTATTAAAGGATTGGTATGACATGTTTATGCATGTTTTTCTATTTCATTTACTTCCTCTCTTCACATGGTTTGTTTAAGTGTACTTGTTTGTTTCTTTGTCTTAATTTTGGAAAATTTGAACAGGTTCTTTGTTTGTTGGCCATAGTGCCCTAAATATTTATTATTTATTTGGTGTGTGGATATTTTCATATGTCCTCCCCTTTATTATTTTGAATTTTAACATTCCCCTTATTTTCAATCTCCTTAGACCCCTGTTTTCATGACATTTTAGTAATCTTGGATGTGTGTTTGATTTTATACTATTTTTTTTTAATCTTTTATACATTTCCATGATATAAATCATGTATTTATTTAACTCTAAAATATATATTAGGAGGAATTTAGGGTTAAAGGGGTAGATATAGCCTATGGCACAAAGATGGTAGACTGTCTATTGAGTAGGACAATTATTTTTGAAACTCAGATAAAAAAATCTATTAATTTTTTTATACTGAGATGCTAAAGATATAAAGTATAATTATACTATATATTATAATAATAATGAAAATAAGATACTTATTTGGTTTTTATGTTAATAAATATTTAGATCTAGAACAAACAAAAAGTGGACTTGATCTAGATTTTGGAATAATCGCTTGATTTTAAAAATTGTGCCTCTATAGTTACAAACACTTGCATCAACATAGGATAATTATGTCAACTCTATTTTCTAACATAGACATAGGTGTTCAGTATAGAATACTTGATGAAATAGGATGTGACCACCTAGATGCTTTTGGGTTTTATATAGGCTTAACTCTGGTGTATTTAGATCTAGGTCATGGACTATCACTCCTTGAAAAATAGTAAAACACTAGTTTTTTTATCTTCATATTAGATATGGGAAAAATGGGTTAATGGGAACATGGTGTTGATCTTCCTAAAATAACCCTCTATTAGTGAGTGTTTCCTACATATCAAATACTCTAAAGAGGGACTCAAACTTATGCATTTATCCCCTATGTGTTAAATTGTATGTGAATCATGCAATGTGTGATAATCAAGTATAATAGTAACCTCACTTATAACTTATAAAATATAGCTCTTGGGATACTCCTTCAATACATCAGACCTATAAATGTGTTATCCATATGATTGATATGGAAATAGGTGAAAATATGGAATCTTTTCTCACTTGAAGGCTTGATAGAATACTTTTGGTAAGTTGTCTTGGTCTCTTTAAGTATTTTCTAGGTTAGAAATGAATGAGGGTTTATAAAATATTTATACCAATCCATTTGTAGAATATATCACATTAAATAACTTAGGCCAATCTTTAGGATACATTTCATTTTCAAATTGGATAACTTTTGGGTACTAGACACTTATATTAGGGTATGACACTTACATCGACATCAACATCTAACTAGTATGCAAGAGTATGAGAAATTTAAAAATAGGTGCAGGTCTAAAACTTGAAAAGATGGAAGATATGTAGGTTTATAACATTCTAAGAAAGATATAAGGCCTGAGTCATTTAAAATACATAGTTAAACTAAGAGATAAGTAATGAGGCACAAAGAGAGATAATGTATGTGAGCCTTTTGACAATAACAAAGGTCTAGAAGTTGAAGGCACATCCATGATATGTATTTTCCAAGTGTACAAGACTAAGGTGTTATATAATTTATAAATATTTTCTACATACCCCCTTTAATCTAGTAATTAAATTTCTACATTAAATGAAAATGAATGTGTATATGTGTATATAACACACCTTGTCTTTGCTCAAATCCAACTTGAGTGTTTTTATAGTGACCAACATGCAACCAAGAGCATGTTACAATATATAATCAATGCATATAATCTGAAATTGAAAGCATTTAAATAATGAAAATTGAAAAAGAGCAAGGTTTAAGAGTACACTAGTGTATTAGTTCAATTGTCTTGCCTTTTCATAATTTGATTCAAAAGATATATCACTATGAATCACTAAAACTAAGATTAGGACAAACTATAAGTCTATAAATAGCATATATATCTAAATATATTGAGATATATTTGAGTAAACATGATCTTGACCTTGGAAAAAATATGAGTTGCCACTCAGTAGTTGAGATTAACTCAATCATGTAACCGAATCATACTTATAACCTAGTGAGTGTGAGTGAACCAAGTCAACTCACACTATAAAACTAGTGAGATTGGCTGATGGAATCAATTATAACCTATAAGATTGGTGAGATTAAGTGATTTAATCACCTCAACCATGCCAAAAGTCAAAAAAAATAATGCAGTAGATTATCTCAATATAATATATAAAAGCCCAACCTAGTGGGTGGTTATAGTCCCTAAAAGTGTTAAGAATTTAAAACTAATTTTATTTTGCAATATTAGGCACACTTTGCATAATATATGTAGCCTATATATGTCTCAAGCTAAAATTATGTATAACAATGGTATAAATGTATAGAATTCTTCCACAAATTGTATTTAAATCATATAACTATGCAATTCAACCAATTTAAAATTATGTGAGTGTAGAGAACATGTTTCCAAAACATTCCCCCACTATAATCTAAATCTTAGAAATGGTGTAAGTGCCAATATGGAGGACATGTTTCTAAACATTCCCCCACTATAATTTGGGTATGCTAAATATTGAATTAGTGTAGAGACCATGTTTATAAAATACTCCCTCACTATAATTTGAATATGTGAAGTAATGTGGAAGTCATGCCTCTATGACATGCCCCCATTGATATTCCCCCCTTTGAGGTCAGGGATACCTTACCTCAAAATGATAAGATAACCATGTAATCTATGAAAGTACCATGTAGCATATAGAGGGACATGTCTAGGTAGATATATCATTGAAGCATAAATAATGTGATCATATCAAGTCTTAATATGCATGATGTGAATCATGGCAACGTCTAGATAGTAATAGTATAAAACAAACAAGCAATAAATCACACACATACGAGAACTCAAAATTAAATCAAAACAAAATTGTCCAAGGAGACCTCAAACAAGGGTCATGTTCAAATGACACACAATCTATAGGACATGACTTAGTCTAATGTCTAAAAATTAAGAAATAATAGA
The DNA here is from genome assembly GCA_037957365.1 of Torreya grandis. NCBI lineage: Eukaryota > Viridiplantae > Streptophyta > Pinopsida > Cupressales > Taxaceae > Torreya > Torreya grandis. Next base: position 180,531 of record JARHVA010006514.1, on the reverse strand, counting down.
TTTAAATGGAAACCTAAAAAAAACAAATGACATATTTAAATTTTAGAGAGGTAAATAGAGGAATGGAGGCCATAAAAAAGGGAGCATATTCAAGTGTTAAAACAATCAATATAATAACAAATCAAGACACTCAAGTAAGTGCATAAATTATTTCATAAGAAACCACCCTAAACATATCATACTATTCCTTGGATATAAGTGTTAGCAAAAAAAATTAAGTACATAACATATCAATTACACTAAAAATATATAAGAATGGATAAAGGCATGCATAAGTACATATACGATCTCAAACATGATAATGTAAAGTAGTCATAAAATGGTGTAACTTGGATATGTCATGATCATAGAGGTGAATTCCCCTAACATCCTAGTGATGCATAGAGGTAAATCCCAATATCCAAAAGTGCATATATCATATATGTGTGTGTGTGTGTGTGTGTGTGTGTGTGTGTGTGTGTGTGTGTGTGTGTGTGTGTGTGTGTGTGTGTGTATTTATAAAATACTGATATTACATCTACCAACATGGAACTAACAACATATATGCCAAAGAGATAATAGGATATTTAGATGCTAAAAATATTTTTAGATTTTTGAAGTTTTTTTATTTTTTTATATTTTTGGGGTACTTGATAGGACTAATAGAGTAAATCCTCATCATCAAAATGTGTACAATCACTTGAGTCATTTTTTTTCTTGGTTTGTATCAATGCATGGCCACCTCTTCAATTTTTCTATGTAGTGGTATTCTTATGACCATTAGTGGGGATATGTGTCTATATCCATCATGGTTTAAACAAATATCCCTTTTACTAAAGGTGGAGGTGATACACATAGATTCATTATTTACTATTTCATTCCAATCAATGAACCAATTTTGTCCAAATTTGAATGTCAAATGTGGATCCCAATTTAATATCCATATGATCATGTGGATAAAATGTGGGATCATATAAGATATCCTTATAGATAGTGTTGGAAAGTTTTAAATGATATCATTTTGATTTCATGTAGGTGTCTTGGTGAGTGGATGAAGTACTTTGATAGCCTAAGTGACAATGACAAAGTGTGCAATTGTGTTTGTCCTAGTGTGCTAAAAATTAGCTTATTTGATCTTCAGATTTGACATGGTTAGATATGATTAGGGATGAGTATGGTAATATAATAATGTGAAATGGGTATTATAAGATGTTTTATAATATTTAAGATCTTTTTTTCACAAGTTAAATTCATCTAGTACTCTATAGTTTTTATCTAGATAGTTTAGGTCTAGTGGCAAAAAACCTGAGTAGGTAGTTTGATGACCTCATAATTGCCACATGTGGATGAGTCAAAGGGAGTTGGTCATATGATTTTTATCACATTATTCCCTATTTTTTATGCATCATATCTCAATTCATGAATCAAATCATGGTCAAAGATATGAAGGTGCAAATTTGGCTTCTCAGATAGAATTCACTAAGTTCCCATACTTAGCAAGATTTACAAAGTGGCAAGAAGAGCCGAGTAAGAGTTTTGATGATGTAATATCTCACACATGTGGATGTTTTAGGATAAGGTGATCATATGGATCTATTTATTTTTTATCCTAGTTTGTTTATGCTAAATTTTAGATCATGCATTGAAGCACAGTAAAAGATATGCATGTTCAAATTTAGTCTCCTAAATAAGTTCTAAGCATATTTAGCTCTGTGATAGAAGCTTTTGAGAAGGATTTTTAATGGTGTTATATCTTTCATGCATGAATATTATAGGAGATATATGTTATATGTATGGAACCTAATTTAGAAGGTGATCATGAGATCCAAATTTGAGATCATGCATCTAAGTGTAGAAGAAGTTATTAAGGTCCAAAGTAGGCCTTTTAGGTAGATGAGCAATAGTCCCTATACTTAGTCATATTTACATGATGTTAAATATTTGGACCTAGTGGAGATCCAATGGCTCATTATATTTCATACAATGAAGATATAATATGTGAATAGAGTCAAATGGGTTAATATGATATCTATTTAGTAGATTTAAAGATCAAGACCAAATGAAAATACAATGGTGCATGAGTGATCATACAAGATTGATCTATCAATTTGTATTTATCAAGATGATAAGAAGTGTTCAAGGTTTAATGAATTAGTAAATGTATAGGATAAGTATCTAATGTATCATAGTTAATTATACATATTGATCAAATGATTCAGGTGCTTGATAAGGGCCTGACTAATTTGTGAAGATCGATGGAGTGTGTGAAGTCAACATGACAAGATTTCATGAGATAAGGTCAAAGGGACTGAGGATTAACTTTTGAGAATTGAAACCTATGCATTACTATTTATACAAGATCGATGGTATGAGATTGATCCAAATCTAAGAGGACATGATATGTGATCATTGTGTTCAGAGGTTAATTATGGCTGTTTATATTTGAATATTTGAATTTGCAAAGGAAAAACCAATCTATGGTTTTTGGACCATATCTTTTGATAAAATAAAGTTGATCATGTAGTAAAAATAATATGTAGAGGACTCTAAAGTGCATTTGGTAATATGGATTTAAAGATATAGAAGTGTGTGTAGACAAAATATTGAGCTTTAAAGTTGACTATGGTTTCATGCATATTTTGCAAGTAACTCAAGAAGAGTATTTGAGCTTATGTAGATCTTGTTTCTATGTTTCATGGTGAATTGGATATTGGGGAGTGTTGTAGACTCCATAATAATTCTCTATGTGAATTATGAATATTTGATCAATTATTTGTAGTATGAACAATGGTTTAGAATTCAAATATGTTTTCATTTATAATGACTATGTGTATATAGAAGTGTTTGAGTAATTTGGGCTTAAGCTCAACTATTTTTTCATTTGTAATGACTTTGTGTATATATAAGTGTTTGAGTATTTTGGGCTTAAGCTAAAGGGTTTTGTGATGATAGTTGGTACTTAATAGGGACCTATAGATAATGCATAATGGGTCCATGATTTTTTAATGTGTTCCTATGTTATTTTTTTATTTGGAGATGTATCAAAAAAGGTGAATGGATCTCCATAGGACCTAAAAGTGACTTAGGCCTATTTGAAAGATGTTTATGCTTAAGTGTGACCCATGTGAGATGCCTTAAGGGTGAAGGCATGTATTATAACCAATAAATATTATTATGTATTTGATAAATCATGATTGATCTATAAATTATGGAACCAAATGAGATGGTTTCTAGGCTTGTGAAAGACTTTGTGAGAGAGTACAAGGTGTGCATGTGAGAGTGGTGGAATGAAGGAATATATGTGCCTAGTAGATGAATTAAGAAATAAAGTAGATTATTAACTATATGTATGACTTATAGGTCATATTTTTGATGTCATAATAGTTCTCTTACATTTTTAGGATATGTAAAGAGGTTTGAGAGTGCATATGAGGATAATTTGAGTAAATAAGGAAAGAATTTGTGACATACATATGTGAGAGGCCTATTTGAGATAGAGATAGAGAGTTTGTAAAAAGGGTCAAAAATAGATATCAATAATCAAATGTTGAAGACACCATTTCTAAGGTAGAAGTGTTCAAAGGAGGGTCTAAAGGAGTTGATATTTCTTAGGGGTAGTTGTTCCATGCAAACTAGGTGTTTCACTAAATACCTTTGGTTAGGAGGATATGATCAAGGTTTATTGGTCTAAAAGAGTTGATCAGTCTCTTGTTTGTAATTTATTATGGTATATTATTCCATTTGTTTTCAATCTTGAAAGTGGGTTTTATTCCCCATGAGGGTTTTCCATAGGAACTATGTGTTATGTTTTTTATCTTGTGTATGCATTGAATGTATGAGCTCTCTTTTTAATGTTTCTTGATCAAGTTGGTATATGTTGATTGGTTAATAGTTTAAAGGACTATAATTGAAATTGAAATATCTAGACTCATTGATTAACCCACCCCCTCAATGATTGTACTCTAACAATTGGTATCAGAGTGGGTCCTTTGTTAAAGTCTTAAGAACTGGAAGGTGATCTAAGGTATAATGGCTAGTCAGAATGTGCAAGGTGGTTTATTTACTAAGCAAACACCAATGTTCAATGGTCTAATTATGATTTTTGGAGTGCTAGGATGAGGACATACATTATGTCCCTAGGGTTTGATGTATGTCAATATATTATGGATGGTTATGTTACTCTTTTTATTCATCCATCTAGTGTTGTAGAAAGGAATCTATTTGAGGAAAATTATAAGGAAAAAAATTATGTCACTTGTGGTCTTATAACGGTTGAGTTTCCAAAGTAATCCATTGCACATCTACCAAAAAAATATGGGATAAATTGAATACTATTTTTGAAGGAGATTCAAAGGTAAATCTTGCTAAGTTGTAGACTCATATAAGGAAATTTTAAAGTCTCAATATGAACAAAGAATATACTATGGAATCCTTTCTATAGAAAGTTGATGATATTGTGAACATCATCAAAGATCTTAGAGAAAATATTGAAGAGACTATTATTATTTAAAAGTTATTAAGGTCTCTATCCCCCAAGTTTGATCTGAAAGTATATGTTATAAAAGAGAGTCATGACCTTACTCAGTTGAAGATGGATCAATTGCATGGCACCCTTATAGCCTATGAGATGAGGAAGAATGATGATATACCATAATAAAAGGAAGAAATATTCAAGACTGAAATGAAGATGAAGAAGAATTTCCAAGGTAATAATTTCAAGGAGGATGACATTCCTAATATAGATGAGGATAAACTAATTGCTTTGATTTCAAGAAAATTAAGAAGAAGTTTAGGCAAGTATAAAGGTAAACTACCTCTTAGATGCTTCAATTATGGTGAGATAGGATATTTTACTAAGAAGTTCCCTCATAAGAATAATAAGGATGATGATGAAGAGCATCATCAAGGTCATGATGATAGCAAGAGATCTTTTAGGTCTGATATAAGTAATAATTAATTTTGAAATTTTAGAAACAAGAATAAGTATTTCAAGGATAAAAAGAGTCTCTACACCAAAGAAGATTTTAGCTCATCAGATGAGAGTAAAGATAGTGATTCAGAGTATGATCATGAAGATTATTGAAGATAAATCCCTTTTCATGGATAAAAAAGGAAGTTACTCACATCAAAAGGAGTCTACTTGGAGTGATTAAAATGACAATGAAGATGAGGTAAACTATGATACTACATTGACTAATGCTCATGAAAAACTAAAGATTGAGAAGAAGAAGATCAATAAGAAGATAAAATCTAAACTCAAGGAATTTGAGGATAAATTAAGTGTGTTTGAGGAAATAATGGGTGAAGATGCCAAGGATCATGAAGATATGGTCAAGAATCTCAATTATCAATTTGAAATTCTATATACAAGCCTAAAATCTAAAGAGGATAAATGTGTAAGGTATATAATTGAAAATGGGTCATTAAAATCTAAGTTAGATAAGGTATCTAGTAAGGTAATGTCATTTGTGAGATTTGAAAGAGTTCAAGTGATGTAGAAAACATTATAAATGATCAAAATCATGCAAGTGATAAGACTTGTCTTGGATATAAAGAAAAACTAGAGACTGAAACTCAAGATAAGATGAAGACTAATGTGAAAAAGGACAATCAAGCTTTGAATACAAATCATCTAACAAGGAATGATGGTGTAAATAGATTAAAGATAAATTAAATCAGATATCTAAATGCCATGAGGTATGCAAATTTCAATGGTTACTGATATACTTGTAATTAGTTTGGGCATAGAGATAGAGAATGTAGAAGACCTGTTAAGAATGCATTTGTATGGAACTATGATTGGGGTCATTAGTCAAAAGGTTTAAGAAAGGTTGAGTGTTTTAACTATCATTTTGTGGGACACTTTATGAAATTTTTTCTTTTTAAGGTAAGAAAAGCTGAGTTTCCCTCAAAAAATGTTGAGTGTTATAGTTGTTATGACATATGACACATTATAATATTTTATCTAAATTTATAAAGGTATAAAGAGATTTTTGTAAAAATTATGGTGTGCTTCAACTATGAACAAATAGGTTACATTGATAGATTTTGCAAGCAAAGGCCTATAAATTTGAATAGGTTCAATAGGGCTCTTAGAGTACATGGAAGAAGACAAGTTAACTCATGGAGACCAATGGTGGTAAGAATGAGTCATGATGAGACTACTTGTCCAAGTAATCTATTTGTTATGGTGGAGAATACCATAGAAGGTGAAGAGTTTGAAGAGTTCTCATTAATTTCTCATGTTGAGAATGATGCGACCAAGCTCAAGGAAAATACCAAGGTACTAGTTGAGGCTAGTCATAAGATATGTATGGTTCTAAGTGAACATCCTTCTATTTTTGAGCAAGTGTCATGCAAAGAACATAAATTATCTATACCTAGTGATGAGGTTCCAAACTATAAGGTTCATGCTTTAAATGAAAAGGTATGTGAAAATTCCATAGTTGTTCCATGTGTTATCAATTCTATCTTTGAAGAAAAGGAGAGTGATATAGAAGAACCAATTGGCATAATTCAAACTAAGAAGAAAAAGAATAAGAGAAAGAAGTATTATATCTATAAGAGGATTCCAGTGGTTACTAAGGAGATGTGGGCCACTCTTGGCTTCACTTTATTTTAGAGCATTATGATGTAAATGATGTCTCTTTATATGATTTTTAAGAGACTCCTTTTAGTGGAGAAGAAAGTTTTGATATGGTGTTATTGAGATGATCCTAGAAGACTATATCTAAGTGTTCTTAGTTGGAATATGTATGTCTAAATGGAAAATATGCTAAGGTAATGTCATGATGTTTATAATTGTATATGGAAGTTGTCTGTAGGGTAAGATTGAAGGTTTTTAGATGGTAAAGGAGGATTTGTGTTTCCTCGAGATGATCTTATTACATATAAAGTTCTATTGACCTTATTCTAGCATAATATAGGTGGTTTTATGATTTAAAGGTCTGTTGAAGTCTATTTGGATATTTTTGTTAGCTTTCAGGTTTCCCAGTTTTTGTTTAAGAACTTACAGTTTCTAAAATGGGTTATATAAAGTGAATTTTCCTAATGCTTTATAAGCTCAAATATTGGTCAAAAAGTGTGTAATGGTTATCTCCAGGTTTATTAGATGTTTCAAAGGTGGACATTACATGGAAGGTGTTGTGTTGACCTTGTTTATTTTATGATTCTAATATTTTGGGCTCTAATAAGAATGTGGTTTGTATTATGATTTGAGGTTTGGGGATTCTTAATATGTTTAATGGGCCAAATGGCTGGTCAAATCAAGATTCATAGAGAATTGAAGTTTTATGGTTCTCAAGTTATTCAAATTTTTGTCAAGTTGGAGGCCTAATTAGATATTTGGTTTGTGAATGAAGTATGTTGTAGAAGATCAACTTGTTTTTGTAAATTTGTGTCCTTGAGGGGTAATATGAGAGTGTTATAAATATTAATTTTTATGTCTTTAATATGTATCTACTAAAAGGTGTGGGATCTACAAGTTCTAGGTAGGGCTACAAGGAGTCTAAGATAGGGCTAGTATGAAGAGTGATTTTTGCTCAGTTAGTCCAAAAGATTAAGGTAATTTTTTTTCATAGAGATCTATCAATTTGATTGAGATTATTTTTAGTTTTTGGTGAATGGCATGACATTTTTTTGATGATCCTTATGGGGGTTTGAGAGAGAAGTCTAGTGAGCTTATATGGTGATTCTTCATGGTTTATGGTGATATGAAGATGATCAAGTGATGTAATGGCTCATAAGTCTTATGGATATTTCCTCTTAGATGTTTCTTGACATGTTCCATTAAATTTTAGTATTCTTGTGTGTTATTTATTATATTTTTATAGTGTTTGGTTGAAGAGAGTCTTGGGATATAGCAAGAAGAAGTTGTCAAGGCAAGTAGAGGTAGGATCAAGGTAAGGGGGAGTGTCTACTATATTTTTAATATTATATAATCCTAATTGGTAGTTTTTTAGGTCGTCAATATTATTTGGTTCCCACTTTGTCATTTTGTCAAAGGGGGAGAAAGTTCTTGAAGAGAAAGAAGGTGAATTATATATTGCTATATATGATGGTTGTTAGGATTAATGACAAATGGGGATATTGTTAGAGATTTTTCAATGATCTCATGGTAATGTCATGGAGGTTTCCTAGTGAGTGGATGAATATTTTTTATATCCTAAGTGATAATGACAAAGTGTGTAATTTTACTTGTCCTAGTGTGCTTAGAGTTGGCTTGGTTGATCTTCAGACTTGACATGGTTAGAGATGGTCAACAATGAGTATGATGATTTTATAATGTGAAATGGGTATTATAAGATGTTTTATAAGATTCAAAATATTGTGTGCATAAGTGGAATTCATCTGGTAGTCCATAGTTTTCATTTAGATAGTTTGGGTCTAGTGGCAAAAAATTTGAGTAGGCAGTTTGATGACATAATATTTTACACATGTGGATGAGTCAAGGGGAGTTGGTGATATGGTTATGATAAAATTAGTCCCTATTTTTTTATGTATCATACCTCAAGTAATGTATCTAAGTGTGGTCAAATATATGAGGATGCAAATTTTTATTCTTTGATAGAATTCACTAAGTTCCCATACTTAGCCAATTTGCAAAGTGGCAAGAAGAGCTGAGTAAGCATTTTGATGATGTTGTATCTCACATGTGTGGACATTTTAGGAGAAGGTGATCATATGGGTCTATTTATTTTTGAGCCTAGTTTATTTACACTATACTTTAGATCAATCACTAAAGCATGTCAAAATATATATGTGCATGTTCAAAGTTAGTCTCCCAGACAAGTTCTAAGCATAATTGGCTCTATGACAAAAGATTTTGAGAAGGCTTTTTAATGGTGTTATATCTCTCACATGTGAAGGTTCCTTTATTTATTTTTTATATAGATGCATTTTACTTTGGTAGGTGATCATGAGGTCCAAATTTGAGATCATGCATCTAATTTCATAAGAATTTATTGAGGTCTAAAGTAGGCCTTCCAAGGAGATAAGCAATGGTCCTCATACTTAGTCATATTTACATGATGTTAAAGATTTGGACCTAGAGGAGATCCAATGGATCATATAATTTCATAAAATTAATATATATATATATGAACATATGAACACAATCAAGACCAAATGAATATCCAACAATACACGAGCAATCATATAAAATTGCATATTGATCAAGATGATAAGAAGTGTTCAAGGTTTAATGACTAAGCAAAACTATAAGATAAGTATTTAATGTCTCATGGTAAATTGTATATATTGATCAAATTATTCATGATTCTTGATAAGGACTTGACTGATCTGTGGAAATTGATGGAGCATGTGAAGTCAACATGACAAGATTGCATGAGATAAGGTCAAAGGGACTGGGATTTAACATTTGAGCATCATCATCTATGCATTAATGTTGAGACAAGATAAATGGTGTGAGATTAATCTAAATATGAGAGGACACAAGATGTGAGAATTGTGTTCAAAGGTTCATTTTGACCTTTTTTATTTGAATATTTGAATTTGCAAAGGAAAAACTAGTCTATGGTTTTTGGACCATATCTTTTGATAAAAGACAATTTTGCTCATGCATTAAAAATAAAATATGTAGAGGACTCCAAGTTTCATCTATAAATATGGATTTGAATATTTAAAAATGTGTTTAGACAAAGATATTGAACTTCAAAGTTGACTATGGTTTCATGCATATTCTACAAGTAACCCAAGAAGAGTATTTAAGCTTATGTAGATGTTGTTTCAATGTTTCATGGTGAATTGGCTATTGGGGAGTGTTTTAGAATCTATAATAATGATCTATGTGAATTATGAAGATTTGATCAATCATTTATAGTATGAAAAATGGTTTATAATTTGATTATGTTTTCATTCATAATGACTATGTGTACAGAGAAGTGTGTAAGTAATTTGGGCTTAAGTTAAAGGGTACTATGATGATTGATAACACTTAACAGGGACCTATAGATCATGTATAATGGTTCTATGCTTTTTTAAAGTGTTCATATGTTCTTTTTTTATTCAGAGATGTATCAAAAAGGTGAATGGGTCTCTATAGGACCTAAAATTGACTTAGGACTATTTGAAAGAGGTTTATGCTTAAGTGTGGCCCATGTGAGATGCCTTAAGAGTGAGGGCATGTATTATGACCAATAAGTATTATTTTGGACTTGATAATTCATGACTAATCTATAAATTTTGGAACCAAATGAGAAGGTTTCTAGGCTTGTGAAGAACTTTTTGAGAGAGTGCAAGGTGTGCATGTGAGAGTGGTACAATGAAGGAGAAGTAGATGTGACCAGTAGATATGTTTAGAAAAAAATCATATTGTTGACTGTGCATATGAATTATAGGTCATATTTTTGATATTATGATATTTATCTTATATTTTAAGCATATGTGAAGAGGTTTGAGCATGCATATGAGGATAGTTTGAGTGAATAAGGAAAGAGTTTATGACATGCCTATGTGAGACATCTATTTGAGATAGAGAGAGTTTGTGTAGAGGTTAGAAAATAGAAATCTATCATCAAGGGTTGAATAAACCATTTCTAAGGTATAAGTGTTCAAAGGAGGGTCTAAAAGAGTTAATCTTTCTTTGGGGAATTTGATTTTTGTGAAATAGGTGTTTCACTAAATACCTTTGGTCAGGAGGATATGATCAAGGTTTGTTGGTTTAAAGGAGTTGATCAATCTCTTGTTTATAATTTATTATAAGATAGTGGTCCATTTGTGTTTTAGGCTTGAGAGTGGGTTTTATTATCCATGAGGGTTTCCCATAGGAACTATGTGTTGTGTCTTTGATATTATGTATTGAATGTATGAGATCTCTTGTTAAAGCTTCTTAATCAAGTTGATATATGTTGATTGGGTAATAGTTTAAATGAATGTAATTGAAACTAAAATATATGGACTCATTGATTCATCCCTATCAATGATTTTACCTCTAACAAATACTAGATTGATTTAGAAGTTTAAGGATGGAAATATTAGCTTGTGTGTTATTCAATAAGTCAACAAGGTCATATCTTATAGATTTGATCACAAGATTTGGCTTAGGAGGCACTTGTTGTATATTAATAGGTGGTAAGCTAGGTTGAACACCTTTATCTTTGTAATTGTTGATAACATGGATCAAAGAATCTAATATAAGTCATGGGTGAATAATGGGTGCAGGATGGTAGTTGTCACTCATATAAGATCTAGGTGGAACAAATGATAGAGATCATACAAGTTGGCATCTAGATATTGGATATATAGTATTGCAAAAGGAATTTTGAAGAGAGACTAAGTGTTATTTTTGAATTAAACCATCCTCATTATATTGATGCATTTACTTATTTATTTGGATGGTACCTTGGATTAACGTATTCCAATCTCAAACTATTACTACAACTACAAATTGTAACATAAAATGACCTATACATGTATCCATATTGAACATGTGGATAAAAAATAAGATATATTTTTTAACTTGTTAAATATTATTAAATCAAAAATCATAATAGAGAAATAAGGAACCTTAGATAAAAATCTAAGGTTTTAGGGACCAAAGGTTGGGTTCACCAAATGTTTAACCCTAAAATCTATATTAGGGGGAATATAGGGTTAAAAGGGTAGAGATAGCCTAGGGTATAAGGATGTTAAATTATCTATAAAATTGGCCAATTGTTTGTAAAAATCAAATAAAACATATACTTAATTTATTATACTAAGATGATAAAGACATAAATTATATCTATGCTAGATATTACAATAAAAATGAGAATAAGATACTTATCTAGTTATGATGATTATTGAAATTTGGATCTATAATAGGTATAAAGTGGACTAGATTTGGATTTTAGAATAGTCCACTATTTTTAGAAATTATGCCTCTATAAATACAAACACTTAATTTAACCTGGGATGGTTATGTCAATGATACTGTCTAACTTGGACATACATTTCCTATACATAATACTTTCTAAAATGAGATGTGATGACCTAGATGCTTTTGGGTTATGTGTCACTTTTCTCTTTTGCCTTTAGATTTGGGTTATGGATTATCACTCCTTATCAAATAGAAAAATCTTAGTTATTAATATTCATATTGGTTGTGTAAAAATGGGTTAGTGGGAATATGATGTTTATTTGTCCCAAAAACCCACTTTATCAATGTGTATTACCTACATAACCAATATTATGAGGAGGGCCTTAAAATTATGTAGTTCTCCCCTATGTGTTGGCTTGTGTGTGAATCATGCAATGTGTGATAAGTATAATAGTAACCTATCTTGTAAATTTTAAAATATATCTCTTGGGATTCTCCTTTAGTACATTAGACCTATAGATTTACTATCCCTATGATTGATATGGAAATAGGAGAAAATAAGGAAGCTTTTCTCACTTGAGTGTTTGATATAATGTTTTGGTAACTTTCCTTACTCTTTAGGTATTTTCTAAGTTAGGAATGAGTAAGGGTTGATATTATATTTATACCAACCCATTTCAATAACATCTTTCATTAAAGCACTTAGGCCAGCCTTTAAGATACATTTCATTTGAAAATTAGATAACCTTAGGGTACTAGACACTTATGTCGATGCAAGCATCTGACTAAGATGCACTATTAGTAAATAGGTGTAGTTATATAACTTGTAAAGATGGAAGATAAGAAATTTTATATAATTTTGGGAAATATAAAATTCCTAAAACATCAAAATACATAAGGTAGATTAAGAGATAATAAATTAGGCACAAAGAGATAGTGTATGTGAGTGATTTAATAGTTTTGAGAATATTGGAGTCTTATTCTTAATTTAGTTAAGGGTCTAGAATAAATAAATTATTAAATAATATTAAAATAATTAGAGTACTAATTTATATAACTTATTTTTCCTTTAAAACCTTTCTAAAAATAATAATAAATAAGGAGAAATGCAACTTAGCTTAAAACTAGACTAAGATGGCTAAGATAGAGATTGAAATTGGTTGTGCAAGACTAGGATAGTGTCATGAACCTAGATTTAGATTTTATTTGGTGAAAGGATAGGAGCCTAAAAAATATGATGCTTTAGGGTCCAACACTATAGTCTAGGTCCTGACACTGTTATCCAAACTAGTCATAGAGATCTGAGTTTTCTAGATTTTATCCACTATCCTTGTATTAGTCCACCTGTGAAATTTCAAGTCTTGACTATCAATGAAGCTCTTTGTAGAGATGATTTAATCTCCAACCCTAGATCTTACTTGTGCTTTAACTTGAATGAAAACTTTGAGAAATAGGGTGGGTTAGTATGTGTAAGATGCACTAAACATGTATCCACACTCCTTTTTGTGGGCACACTACCTACATACCAATACTTTAAAGAGGGATCAAGACATATGTAGTTATCCCACTTGATGTTCTTTGTGAAATAGTGTTATTTGGATGCAAAAATGTTAAACTTGGTGTGCTTGAGGTGACTAAGGACTGATGTGAGGGTTTGAATGAGCTTAAGGTTGTATTGGTTGGTTGTAGGTAGAGAATAAGGAAAATTTCCTCAGTGGTCTTGCTTGTATTCTTGTTTTATTTTTTAATATTTGTCAACCCCTTATAAATAAAATTTGAATGGGATTTTATAGAGATCTATTGGTCATGGGTTAAATGTATTCATGATAGGTTGACATAAATAAAGAAGAATCAAAAGGAAATGGTCATTTGGGATCAAAATATGATTGGATAGGAGCAATAGAAATAGGACACCCTAGGGTCTAACACTATAGTCCAAGTTCGGTAATATTTTCCTATAGGTATGAGACCTAGGGGGATGGAATTAGCATGGGAAAAGAAGCCTATCTATGCTAGAATCAGGTCTTGAAAGTCTATAGATGACTAGGAATAAGAAAAAAGGTGTTTAGAAGGGTCCTGAGAGCATGCAAGAGGTACCTATGGGTTGGGTGTCACAAGCCACACTCAAACTACCAATTTTGACATTTTATATGACTAGATTCCCCCCCCTTTATTCTAGTGATGTAGCAAGGTGAAATACTAGGATAAAGGAAAATTAGAAAGTGTACTTGAACTTACTTGTAAGGGTGAAGCCCATGAAGTTATGTGATGTTGCATGTGTATAGAGAGAGCACATTATGAAGTGTAAATAAATAAGAGAAAATAAAACTTAGATTATTTCTTACTAGATATGTTATATCTAAAATAATAACATACAAAGTTGTCTAAGAGAGAGAGGAAGAGAAAAGAATGAATACACTTGACTAGGTATGTGAACTAATACAAAACCTATTGTGATGCTGAGTGATACTAGATGAGTAATGTTGTGTATGTGTTATACCAAGAGTAATATCATAAACAGAGCTGGGTGCTCAATTACATAAGAGTATCTCAAGAATGCAAAGGTTGTCTCTTTGGCTCCATCATCTCCCATTAAATGAAGCTATGTGACCATGCATATGCTAATCAATATTTAGATTATGTGTACAAGCCCTCTAAGTAGATGGCTCAAGAATAAAAAGTCTAGATAGACCTTTGGATCCATAATTTCCTCCTAAAATGAATCTATAAATTGATATGGATATGAATGTGTGTCATATGAGATGGCTCCTAAAGCCTATGAATGATCTATAATATGACAATGTGTCATGTATAGATGAATGTGTACTAGAAACTAGGAAAATCTTGGCCAATTCTAGAATGAGAAGATAAGGCTTGTATAAAAGCCACTTCAAAACTAGAAACTAGGCTTATGTGGAAGCCACTTGTGAATGTGGAGGTTAGGATTGTTTGAAAGCCACTCTAAAATGGTGCCAACCACCTACAGATGGAGTAAGGCATGTAACTACTAAGAATGCCTGGGTAATATACTAAACTCATAAAGAATATAAGACCAATGTGCCACATACATTGTCCCCAATAACTAGTGTTTATAACATGGATTTTGATTTAGAAGTTATACCAACTACCCAATCTAAAATTGAAAGTGACAGTCATCATGCTACACATGGTGCCCCCTATATCTAGATTCTCTAAGAAAAATTATACTAAAACTATTGAATCTAGACTGATCTATATCTAACAAAACTGTAGCTAAGTTGACCTTTTTGCCTATTTCTAAAAAGTCTATTTTTTTACTATTTGGCTAGGAGCGCTAAAAATAGGACACCCTATTATCTAGAATTGTTATCCATGTTTGGTGCTATAGTTTTTACTAAAACTAATGATTATTATGTAATAATCATTATTTTTCTAGTTTGTTCTACTTGATTTGACCTCTGATTATTGTTCTGAGTGTTCTAAAACTAATTTTTTGATCAGTAGGAGTTCTGATCTCTGTGACAAAACCCATGTTTATTACCCCCTCTTTTGAGGGTAGGAATGAATACCCTAAAATGACTATGCTTAGAATAATGAGACCTATAAGTGTGTTATGCTATGAGATACATGATATAACAATGATAATTGAAATGATGTCACAAGATATAACATATTTTGTATTATGGATTGTTAGATCAACAAGGGTATGCCTAGATAGATATAACAATGTAATAGCATGTGTAAAGTACTAGATTGAAATTGGAAATTTTATTTGTTAGTTTTTATTTTTCATGGAGGGATGGAGCATGATGTCCATCATGGTATCTAAAAAATTAATATAATGTATGATGTGGATCATGGCATTGCAAATAGCTGATAAGCAAACAAGCATGCAAGTCAAGAGTCAAGAAGCATACAAGATTGTCTAAGGGTCCAAGAAAATAAGGCACATGGGTGCATGTCATTAAAACTAGAAAGCAAGCATACAAGGCATGTTCACATGCCACATATACACACAATTGGAAACAAGCAAGGTTGACACGAGGGCCACAAACACATAGAAGAGTATAAGTAAAAGACATTGACAAATGTCCTAAGGCACACATAAGAATAGAAGTAAAGGACATTGGAAAATGTCCAAAGGCACATATAGGAGACAAAATAGGAACTAATAAATGTAATCATGTCTATCTATGCAAAGCAAGGAAGGAAAGTATGTAATAAACTAGAAATACAATTAGATCTAACTAATCAAAGTAAGAAGTGAAAGTATGTAAGATATGGAGTATAAAACTAGGTATATGATAAAAAAATACACAAGTGCTATATACTAGTGAATGTCAATATATTAATATGTGTAAGTTAGTAAGTAATGTATATCGACATGATAATTAGAGTGTGTGGTGTAGGAATGACATAAATTGGATGGTGTAATCATGTAGAAGATGCCCCTAGTGGGTAAATATATCAATGGATTGCTTAAATGTAGAAGTAGGATGCCCCTATAATGGGTAGAGTGAAGAAATTATGGATCTAGATGTACTACACACACTTTTAAAAAGATCAAGTGAAGCATGGTAATGTAGATAAATTGACAAATAATAACATTAAAAAAATGTAAGTATAGCATGGTAGTAAAAATGTAAAGCATGGATAATGCATACAATTGAAATGTTTTTGTGTGTTTGAAGTATTTAAATTTTTTTTTTTTTTTGAAATATTATATTGTTTTTGGTGTTTTGACATATTTGAATGTTTTTGATATTTTTGAAATAAGCTATATACAATCAATCATGAGGAGACTATAAAAGAAATTGAAAATAAGCTATGTACAAGAAAGACTGAGAAGAAATGATACTAATCAATGAATCTCATGGGAGACTCCCTATCATGGTGTCCTGCATCAAGGATAGGGATCATGCATGATCGTGAAACACGATGGAAGGGATGAGACTATGGATTTGAATGTTGTGTATGTTTTAAATTCTCTAAAATATCTATAGTGGAAACTAACTATCAGATTCCCCTATAACTCTAAGAAGTGGATAAAACTATAGGGATCTTAAAGACCTATCTAGTAGTAGGAGGATCTCTCTAAACATGTGCTCTATGTGTAGAGGTGTGAGACCTTAATGATACTACCTTAGGTGTGAACACTATAGTTAGAAGCTATCTAGAATCCTAAAATTTTTGCTTCTCAAAAAGAGGCCTCCATGGAGGTGTATGAAATCTCTATGCTAGTGATAAATACCTCGACTATGTCTAAATCTAAACTAGAAGAAGAATTGTAACTAGTGGAGAAACTAAAACTAGTGGCAGAATTAAAACTAGTGGTTGCAAAGTAGTAGATGGTTTTGAAGTGGGGATTGGTAACTTATATGGAACTCCACCAACTATAACAACCCAATTATCATGAATGATTTTCATGCATCTATGAATTATAGAAGTTACTTCTCAAAGTTTTTGAATCCATGGTTAAACAAGTAACATATCAAAAACTCCTACATTGGGAATAATAGTAAATGATGTTTTCACATGTGTAGGACCAACCTATAAAGGAAGTACAATCTCACCCAATGAACTCTATATGTGCCTACTAAATCTACTAATAATTATGTCCATCAGGGTAATATTCTACTCTGATTATCCTAGATACTACAATAATTTCATAGTACACATGTTCACACTAGATCCATTATCTATGAGAACACTATAAATAAGATGATTATGAATGTAAGCTATGGCAAAGAGTACATGATACTACAAATTATCTTAAACTATATCCTTCTCTGAGAAGTATATTGAAGTTCTAGCTAAAACTCTAGAATTGTATACACTAATCATGTTGCTCAAAGGGTGTAACTCAGCTGAAGGTGCCTGATATGTAGTTGGTAGAGGATATGCATGATGAACACCTGATGTATACCATGTATCTTGTTTATAATATTGTGGGGAAGGATCTAAGAATATTTTTAAATCTTTATCATGTGTTTAATTTTTTTGAGGAGGCTCTACTAAAGTTTTAAGTTCAATAATATTGCCATCTATCAAGTCCTATATCTTGTGTTTCAAACTGATGCATCTATTTGTTGTGTGGCTTGGTGCCCTATAAAAATCACAAAATGCATTCAAATTATATCCTCACAAAAGAGGCTTTGTTGGATAAACTTCTCAAATAAGAGAGAGAGAGATATTAGATTCAAAAATCTACCTATAAAACTCTAGCTAGAGACATTGGTAGATTGGTAAAAGTTTGTTAAAAACGTGATAATAAAACCACTCACTGAGGGGGATCTGAAGCTTAATTGACTATTGGTTGATTTTGAATATTATTATCATTGACCTTTAATTTGTATGGGACTTTGTTTTTACCCTTGTTTGTTGTTTTCTATATACTTGTATTCTTGAGTTTGCTCATTGAAATTAATTTGACCTCCCTTTCCTTTAGTGTATGACATAACTCAGTGAAGGAAGAGAATTTTTGGAACATTATTGATTCATGAAAGGCTAGTAGAAAACTCTATTTGAAGATATCTTGTAACTCTTGATTGACTATGGGGATAGTCATCTTAGCCAAGATAGTCTTATATCAAAGAACATAATCTGTGAAACGTTTATTTGACCTTTATTTCTATTATGTAACTTGGGCATAAGAAACCTTGTCACCAATGTTAATACTAAAATGAGATAGGAACATGTTAGCTAAAGGATTAAATGCATTGTTTGATTGATTTGGTATACTATAGAACCATTATAAAGCATAATCCTTTAGACTCTATGGAAATAACTTAGTTAGTAGCTAGTTATTTGGCACATAGTCCAAGCATGATTCATGAAAATCTCTCAAGTGTGTCTCTAGATCACCCTTGCCATCATATAGAGTGAGCTTGGGTTGAAAAAAACCTAGTGGTAAGGGTGTAGAAGCAATATGATATGTTAATGGTTTATGTAGTAGAGAAAAAGAATCCAAATCTTGTGTAGGTCTAAAGGCATCTTGATCAAGATATATCACCTTAAATTGAAGAGAGTTTATCTCTTGCATAAGGGCAGCCACATTAGGATATAAAGTAGTACTAACTATAACTAATGATGCCTCATAAGAAGGTTATGCTACTATAGGTTGTTATTGAGACATAGTTTCTCTTATAGTGTCATTTTCAACTGGTTTCTCTGTGGTTTGAGAAGTTTGACCATTAATAAATTTTTGTTGTTCTTCTTAGATTATTTTAAGCATATCATCTTGCATATCAAGATGTTTAATTAAAATTTATTAAATTTTCCTCTTATCAGTTTAATCAAAATTGGTATATTGGGCCATTATTAATGTAGGAAAACAAATTGAAAATGGATTGAATTTTTTGGAATAAGTTTTAAGAAGCAAAGTGCTATGGAAAGAAATTATTGAATAGAGGAAATGTAAAGTCATAAAAATAGCAAAAAGGAAATACATAAAAATAATATGAATCTCACAAACATGTAAGGTGATAACTCAAAAGCAATAGGACCTAGTATATTCAACTAGGATTTTCAAAAATGATATTTTTAAAATTACTAAGGAATTTTAAAATTTAATGTGAATTTTTTATTTAAATATGTAGGTAGAAAATTAAAAAATATTGGAATTTTTTTTATTTAAATGGACCTAGTATATGCAATAGGGTTTGGAAAAAAATAATATTCTTTTTAAAATTACTATGGAATCTTAAAAACTGGTGTGAATTTTTGGGTAAAATATGTAGGTAAAAAATATTTGAAAATTTACCAAGGAATTTACCTTAGGGTTTTTATGAACAAATGAAGTTAGGTTCAACAAATGATTTAATAATTTTGAGAATATTGGATTCTTATTCCTAATTTAGTTAAGGGTCTAGAATAAATAAATCAATAAATAATATTGTAATAATTAGAGTACTGATTTGTATAATTTATTGTGCCCTTTAATTTTTTATAAAAATAGTAATAAATAAGGAGAAATGTAACTTAGCTAAAAACTAGACTAAGATGGCTAAGACAAAGACTAAAACTAGTTATGCAGGACTAGGATAGTATCATGAACCTATATTTAGTGATATGAGCATTAAAAACATGACACTTCAAGGTTTGACTCTATATTCTAGGTCCTACTGCTATTGTCCAAACTAATCACAAAGATATGAGTTTTTGGGGTTTTGTCCATTATCTTTTTATTAGTTTGCTTGTGAAATTTTAAGTCTTGACTATCAATGAAGCTCCTTTTAGAGATGATATAATCTCCAACCCTAGATCTTCCTTGTGTTTGAACCTAAATGAAAACTTTGAGAAAAAAGGGGGGTTAGTGTGTTTAAGATGCATTGAACATGTATCTACACCCCTTCTTTGAGGGCATGCTACCTACATACCAATACTTTGAAGAGGAATCAATCCATATGTAGTTCTCTCACTTAATGTGTTTTGTGTAATAGTGTTATGCAGATGCAAAAAATCTAAACTGGGTGTGTTTGAGGTGACTAGGGATTGGTGTGAGGATTTAAATGATCTTATGGCTGTATTAGTTAGTTGTATGCAGAGAATATGTAGAATTTCCTTGGTGGTCTTGCTTGTATTCTTTCTTGCTTTTGTAATATTTTCCAACCCCTTAAATGAACTTTGAATGTGATTTTATAGAGATCTATTGGTCATGGGTTAAATGTATTTCCATTAGGTCAACATAATGAAGAAGAGGAATCATAAGGAAATGGTCACCTGGGCTCAAAATGTGTATGGATAGGATTGTTTGAAATGGGACACCCTAGGCTCCACCACTATAATCTAAGTTATCCACTATTTTCCTATAGGTACAGGACCTAGGGGATGGAATTAGCATGGGAAAAGTAGCGTAGCTAAGCTAGAATCAGGTTTTGGAAGTCTACTGATGACTAGGAATAAGAAAAAAGGTGTCTAGAAGGGTCATGAGAGCATGCAAGAGGGACCTATGGGTTGGGTGTCACAAGCCACACTCAAGCTACCAATTTTGACATTTTATATGACTACAGTAAGCTTTCTGGCAGTGGAAAAGGTATAGAAGTTGAACATGCATCCATGATATGTATTTTTCAAGTTTACAAGATTGAGGTGCTATATAATTTAGAAATAATGTCTATATTTTCCCTCCCTTTAATATAGTAATTAAATTAATAATTTAAAGAAAAAGGAATGTGTACTTAGATGTGTATAACACACCTTATCTTTGCTTAAGTCCAACTTGAGTGCTTTAATGGTAACTAACCTATAACCAAGATCATGTTATAGTATATAATCAATGCATGTAATGTAAAATTGAAAGAATTTAAATAATTTAAATTAAAAGAGAGTAAGGTTTAAGAGTAAACCTATGTATCAGTGTAACCATCTTACCTTTTATCAATTTGATTCAAAATATATATCAACATGAATCATTGAAACTAAGATTAAGAAAAAATATAAATCTAGAAAGTGAATATATAAAGATATAGAGAGAGAGATTTGAGAACACATGCCCCCAACCTATGAGAACATATGAGTTACCAATTGGTAGTTGATATTATCCCAACCATGTAACCAAATCATACTTATAACCTAGTGAGTGTGAGTGAACCAAGTCAACTCACACAATAAAACTAATGAGTTTGGATGATAAAATCAAGTCAAACCTATATACTTGGAAAGATTGAGTGATTTAATCACCTCAACCATACCAAAAAGTGAACCAAATATTTTAGTAGATTGACTTAATATAGTCTATAAAAGCCCAACCTCATGGGTGGTGATAGTCATTGAAAGTGTTTAAAATATGTAACTAATTTAATTTTTCAATATTAATTATGCATTACATAGAATATGCACCTTATATATATCTCATGCTGAAACTATCTATAACAATGGTACCAATATATAGAATTTTGCCAAAATGTGTATATGAATCGTATAATTATTCAATTCAAATTATTAAAAACTATGTGAGTGTAGAAAACATGTTTCTACAACATTCCCCTACTATAATTTATAATTTAAAAATGATATAAATTCCAATTTGGAGGACATGTTTCCAAAACATGCCCCACTAGAATCTGAATCTGAGAACTGGTGTAAGTGCCAATGTGGAAGACATGTTTCTAAAACATGCCCCCACTATAATCTAGGTATGTTAAATATTAAATAAATGTTGTAATTTTGGTATGCATCATTACCAAATTAAACTATCAAGGAAAAATATTATTGCATCAATACACAGATGTACTCCTTCCTTGCTCTATTTTATTTCAAGCAAATTTCAATGATTCATTTTTAGATTATATGTACTAATAAAATATGTAGCATGCTCTTTGTTTTAGGTCATTTACATAAAAAAAATTCAAATATAACTCAAGCAAAGTAGGGTGTGTTGTATACACTATGGTATGCATATGTTTCCTTTAAACTAGTAATTTTATCCTTATGCATTACTAGATTAAGGGGGCAAATGTGGATGCTTAAAATCTATATTTATATGTTAATTTAGTCTTTTACACTTGAAAAATATCACTCAAGTATCTACCCTTTAGTTTTTTACCTTCCTAATAACTGATAGGCTCACATTCACCATATCATTAGGCCAAAATGCTTATCTTGTATTCTAACCCTATTATTATTATTATTATTATTATTATTATTATTATTATTATTATTATTATTATCATCATCATCATCATCATCATCATCATCATCATCATCATCATCTAGATATATATCCTTTATTGTCAGTCACAGAGCTCTAGTAACCCTCTTTTTTCCTAGATAATTACATTTAGATTTGAACAATAATGTTGATGCTATTTTCCATTCTCCAATTCAAGTTTTTGTGCTTTCTGAACACTCAAATTTACAAATTGTTTGATATTTATGGGCTAGACTATTACATATCCCATCTATAAAACTCCAATCAAGCACCTATTCAAGACATTTAATCAATTACAATTTTGAGTTCTATTGCTATATTCTTCCCTATTTCTATATCAATCATAGGAGTAGTCATATTATAGGTCTGAAGCATTGAAATAATAGCCCATGAGCAATGTTTTTTAAGTTACAAGCTAGATTAATATATACACTTTCATATATCATTATACATCATTATTCACACATAATCTAATACCTAAGGGAGAACTACATATATTTAGGGCCCTCTTTAGAGTATTAGCTATGTGGGCAATGATCATTGATAGAGGGTTCATTGAGGTCAGATTGACTTCATGATCCCACTAACCCATTTTTAGAAAGGTAATAAGACCTAAGAGGAGGATCTAGGGTTTGATTTATATATAGTCATAAAAATCATGTGTGCATAATTTATAAAAAACATACAAAAGGTGGAAAAACCTCAAAAAGTGCAACTATCAGATCCAAAAAAGAGACTGTATTTTGGGCAAGAAAGAAACATCCATAGTATGACACTAAAGTCAATGTTAGTGTTTGGGAAATGAAAAACTCAAAAAAATAAATTAATGGAAAATAGAGTTGAGTTATAGGATTGGAAAGAAGCTAAGCGACAATGACAGTTTATAATCAAATAGTACATAAGATATGATTTTGTTTGACCCTTAACAATGTAATTGTATAATCATTACTATATTTATTTTTCACAAGCTTGAAATAATTTATTTAATATATTGTATTAAATTTATTAAATTTATTATATTTGAATATTACATTAATACATTCAAAGTTTTATTTCCATATGGTATTTGTGTAAATAACCTTTTTTAATGAATCAAGAAGAATCTAAACCTTAAAAAACTTAAAATGATAAATTTAATATTTTCAGTGAGCCATTTCCAAACATGATATA
This sequence comes from Torreya grandis, assembly GCA_037957365.1. Taxonomy (NCBI): domain Eukaryota; kingdom Viridiplantae; phylum Streptophyta; class Pinopsida; order Cupressales; family Taxaceae; genus Torreya; species Torreya grandis. Next base: position 156,934 of record JARHVA010006514.1, on the reverse strand, counting down.
AAAAATAATAATTTAGTTTTACATCACATTTATATTGTGTATCCACTTATTAATATATATGATCATCCATTATATTAAATCATTGGAACAATTAGTAAAACTATTCAACCACATCCTAAGATTATGTTTGATGATAGTGAGATAGTGGATGATGACTTTGATTTTCATGTTTTATGTATATGAACTTATATTTATCAGCAATATATTTATAGTGTGTTATTTAATAACTTATCAAGGGAAAATGCATACATAATAACATTTATTTTACTGGGTTACTCATTTCATGATATACACACAACTACTAAAAGTGTCAAGATATTCAACAACAAATAACAAACCACTTTGGGACATATTTTGTTACCACTTTAAGTGTGCCCTGTTATATTATCTACTCCTTTTATAGTTATACCACAAAATAGGGTCTTTGATATGATATTAGGATGCCCTTTGTTGAAAAAACTATATGTTTTTCCTTATACAATACATATATGCTTAGAGTACATTCAATGTAATCAAGTTTTCAAAATTTCAAGAATCGGATATGAGTACCTTATATGATTTATTTTGCCTCTTCCCCTTCCACTATCACATTTCAATGATACACCAGTGAAAAAAAATATGTTTACAACTATTTCACCTAAGTAAAAGTCTTCTAGTCAATCAATTCATAAAAAGGTACAAAGTGTTCAAAAGCAACCAATCCAAAAATAAATCTATCAACAAAAGGCTTCTAAATCTCAAAAAGTGCAATCGCATGTAATGTATCCTAAATTAGTGATACTTATAAATAAACATTTGTCACAATATTCTACTATTCCTCATTGGATTTCACATCATGTTGCATCTCCTAGAGCTACTCATCCTACACAATATTACACAAGTAATGATCTATGTAGTTTTCTTACTACACAATATACATTTTATGATTTTGATCTATGTACATCAAATACATTTCATTCATAAAAATTAATTCACTCACCACATATCATATATCATCTTAATTATTATATTTATGGGATCATTAGTTATATTTTTTTAAATTCAAATATTTTAATTAATTCAAAAACATTTTAAATAATTCAAACAATCAAAAACCTAAATGTATATAGCATATTAAATGTTGCATCATGTTCTAATTTTTATTAAAAATTCAATCATTGGATCAATTATTCTAAGCCCTTGGATCTTATTGAATTGTTGGCCTTTTGGCTCTTATTTTTCACTTTTTATGTTTGAATAGTCAAAAATAGTTGTTTATTTTGCCATCTTCTACCATGTAGTTTTTTGTTCTTGTAGTATACACTAATAAATCTTTAGTTTCTACCAAGAGTAGAATTTTTTAGTAAAGGTTAGGAACATTTTCCATTCCTAACCCTAGTTGGACATTCTTGTCGTTGTCATATTTTTATTCATAAACCAAAAATAGAGCACATAGAACCTTAATACTTACAATTTTCAACTTTTTCAATCAATTTCAATATGAAAATTAGTGCTTATTCATGCAAAAACTTTATCCTTCCTTGCTACATTACTTTAAAATGTTTAAAACTTTGAAAAATGCACATTTGATGAAACAAGGATGTAAAATCAGTCATCTACATAACATTTTTAGTCTCATATAAATTTCTTAAAGTCATAAATCTCATTCATACATGACCATGCCATCATTTTTAGTGCAGACCTTTACATTGACTCATGCATTAGATTGTTCAAATCCTTCTCCTTTTCTTATACTTTTAAGCCTTTGTTAACACTAGTTTCTTTTTTAAATTTCTAGATTAAAAAAAGTAGAAAAAAAATCAAATATTCAATAATACACAGATTTTCAATTCAAAAAATCCAAAATCAAGACATGAGCATGATTAGACATCTAGTTTACATCATTGTCATATTTATTTATCTCTTATTGTTATGTAGGACATACAATCTTTAAAAGTTTCATGGTGTTATAATTTCATGTACGCAGTAGCCTTGGTAAATTGAAGGCATATTATCCATAGGTGATAGTAAGTATATGTGTTATCATTCCATAAATCTTATATTATTGAGTAATACTATTTATAAATTTATTGATAACATCTCTATCTTATATTGTGTACATGGATATGTTATTTTCTATGATATGATCACATTTCATATGCATGGTTTAGACTAAATTTTTATTTTGATGTTTCAGTGATGTTATTTACTTGTACATAGTATATTATATCTTGATTATCTATTATGATTGGCCCTTCGCCCTTGTGTAAAATTATTTGAACATGTCCATTTTATTTTGGCCCTTGGCCCTATGTTTTGTCTAAAATTTGAGCATGTCTCTTGTTTGTAACACCATTCATGTCCTTGTGTGTGAAAATATTTTCTATTGTGACATTTTAACATGTCCCTTATTTGAAACCCTTGGCCTTATTTTTATGACATTTATTTGTTGTGTTTGTGTGAGCTTGTTGATATTTTTAAGTTTGATGAGTGTCATGATCCATATAATACACTAAGCTAATCCATAACATACTAAATCTATATTATATTCTATGATATTTATTGGTATACATTGATATATTCATTATCTCTTATTTCACATACATGAACCAAATATCACATATATTAATATGCTAAAATTCTATATACTACATTATTCAGTGATAGAATTTTACTATATATGTTAAAGTTAATGTTTCTTTTGAGATGAGTGAATTTCAAGTTCAAATTCCTCACCTCAAAAGAGGGAATTTATTTGGTATTTTCATACATGAGATAATCCTTTTAAAGAGTAAAAATTAGTTTTGGTATGGAATACAGTTGCAAAATGGTTCAAAATTTAGTCATTGTCATAAATTATGAGGCATATTCCATGCATATATACTCATATTTCAAGATCAAATTAAAAAATCACATAGATTAAGGTGCATGATATAGGTTCATGTGTAAGTTTTAAATAGGATTTCATAATTGGCATCCACATATAGTTTCATATTTTATATCATGATACAAGTTCATGCACATTATGCCATTTTTTAAAATTTCAATACTATTTTCCAAGTTTTGAATATGGTAGGAGCATGGATATAATATATTATCTTTTGATCATGCATTTAAGAACAAAGTTACAATTTAATATACAAGCCATTTGTATTGGTTGCTCCAGTTTCAATGAATAATCCATAACTTAGAGGTTTAATGCCTTTTAGCATTATGCATGTAAATCCATTTTGGATTTCAACCCATTTCACATCTTGGGGTTATAAAGACAATATGAGTTAAATTTAAGTTTTTACATCCTTCAGTGGGTCTATTTTAAAACAAGTGAATATTAAAGTTAGGGATTTGATCACCTTAAAATTTATCCATTGGTTTAATTAAGGAATCAATCTCAACAATGCTTTAAGGAATCATCATCCCCAAGAAAAGTCAAAAAATAAATTATGGTTTCATCAATACATGTGTATTCCTCCCATCATTTCCTTTCAATTTTTAAATTTTTAAAGATCAAAAAATTTTAAAATTTCAAATTCAAACTTTTTTTTCAAATTTTAGTTTTCAAGAGAATAAATAAACTACTTCATGTGTCTTGAAGGGTTTGCCAAACTATGGTGCATTGCATGATTGGCGTAATAGCGCAAATATAACATATGTATTACACACTAAGGTATATCTCTATTTTAACATAAAACATTAATTTTTATATGGGGCAAGGGGGATGGGGGGAGGGAAAATATAGACACCTAAATTTAGTTAGGAATACTTGATTGTCATTTTTCCCTTTTCCAATTCAATTAACTTATGCACATTATTTGGACCTATTTTGACACATTGGCCTATCTTAAGCACATGTGAAAATATTTTATTTTAAATCTATCATGTGACACATTTATAAATTTTTAAGTAGTTTAAAATACACTTAATCATTTATTTAGATAGACCCGTACCCAAAAAGTTACATGTTTCCTTAAGGGTTAAAATTGTCTAGTTTAGGTCAAGAGTGGCAAATGGTCTTGAAACCTATGGGACATTTCTTACCCTTGACTTATAATGGTCATATTTCAAAATTGAAATCTACCTTACTTTTTATTCCATTTTTTTAGGCTTCCAAGCATGTGGTTTCCCCTTTTATATTACTATTAAATAACATTCAAGTCACTTATTGTTCCACATGGCAATTTCAATACATAAACACATTTACACTACTGCACATTGAACAAAGCTTCCCAAATCTTAAAAATTATAACTCTAAGCATAAAAATTATTCCTCAAACAAGTCACAAGTTTTTTTTACTCAAGCCAAATAAAATCATAATCAAGTATTAGAGCCACATATAGATGCCTTCATATTGTTTAAGGATAAAAATTTCATAAATCACTTTAAGTGCAATAAATACGTAGGTTTTAATTTCCTCTTTGGAGTATTGGATATAGAGGTAGTGTTAAATCATCATGGGGGTGATTGGGGTTATTTTAGTCCAAATACACTCCACTTTTTTATATTTTTAGGTTTTCATCATTATAAGCCTTACTAGGGTTTCCACCTTGAAGACACTATTTATAGGTCTTCCACACTCTCGAAGGTCAAATCTATACATACAAACCTAATTATAGTTATCATAAATGATTATGCCATGATTTTTTTTCAAAGGGTTAAAATCATCCAATTAAATTTAGAAGTGGTATTTGGTCCTGACCCTAATTTTTTAAAAATATTTAATGACTAAGTGGGCTAGTTTAGTAGTCTACTTTGGTGTCTAATTAAATAATAATTATTTATCAGTTATTAACATGAGGTGAAAAAATAATGTAAATAAATAATAAAATATTTTTTTTTATTACTTATCAATTTGTTTTAAATGATTCTCATGATGGATGGACTCATTGGTTATAATGGTCACATCCATTCATCCTTATTATAAATAGGGTTTTACCCCTATTTTTATTTACACAAGTTAACTCGAGAAACTTGGTAACTTGGTGAATTTACATTTTTGTGTCAAAAATATGTTGTAAATAATTTGTTGAGATTGACAGAGGAGAAGTGAAAAGAAGGTTGTGTATTGGGGTCAATAGTTTCTAAATTATATGAATATCAACATTTGTGGGTTTTTTACTTCTTGGATGTTTTCCCACATAAATACATGTGTCATATGTTCATTGATATTATTATTCTATGCTTTTATAATTATCTATATTCTAGATCTCATGTGTGTAAATTACATATAGTTTTTCATATTTCATCAAGTTGGATGGTCTTGACCTTATTCATCCTTAAATATTAGATTATGGGTTTCTACATATTTTGTTTATGTTTTCTTGTTTCAATCTTCTACCAGTCAACATAGTCAATTTATAGATAAAAAAATATAAGTTTATATTTCTAATTCATGGTTAGTATTATTGCAATCATTTGTATTTTATCAAATTCAATTAATTTCTTTCAATTTACTTATGGAAAGCACATTTTCAAAAATTATGTTATATTTTAATCATTTTATTAGAATCAAGGTTAATTATTGACAATTGTTTTTGTTGTTGAGGTTTCGCATTGAAATTGTCATTGATGTCAAAAGTTATTCATTAGGCCATTGAACAATGTTTTTATTTGATTTTATCCTTGAGAGGTATGAAATTGGTTGAGAAACATATAAGTCATGTGAAAAAAGGTTTAGAATAATCAAAGAGAGTTTCAAGATAAATTACCAAAGTTGTCGAGTTTTTTAACCTAGCAAAAGACTTGAGAAGGCTTGTGCATAGGATGTTAGTCTTGTGCATGAAGGAGCATGGTTTCCTAGTAAGATGAATAATAGAGACATAATAATTTTTATATAGTTGATTTATTATGAATATGAGGCATTGGAATACTCATGAGTGTCACAGAGTGATCTTATAGGGGCATGACCTATAGACCTAGCATATAACTAGACTAGTTCTAGACCATGCCTGACCTAATAAGGTGTCATGAGGTATTGTCAAGGCATATAAATAATGTACGTTAGTGGTTTATGACGGTAATAAGTTTTTTTTACATGTATATGAAGTTTTTATATCTTTTAAAATGGCTAGAAGGTTAGTTTCAAGGCTAAATGTGACTTGCGGGTTAAAGGTCTAGAGAGCAAAAAGAGAGATGGTGTCTAGATGGGGTATCGGGATCAGTTTCCAAGATAATTTTTAGTATTTGTTAATTTACATAGGTATATCATGTTTTTTAAATCATGTTAACCAATTTTTAGGTTAAAATTTGAAGGTTAGGCCAAGAAAAAGTGTTTTGAGGTCTCTCATGTGCACAAAATAAAGGGTTCTCAACCCAAGAAGAACTTTCAAGTGCTCATTTTCATGTGTAACCTCTACATGGTAATATAATATATTCATGTAATATTTTTAAATGTCTTATACAAAAAATTTAATGATTGGTTTTTTTAATGAAAGATATTATTCTAAAGTGATAAAAATGGATTGGTATGTCTAGTTAAGATATTATATAATGTATTATAATATCCTAGGAACATCTAGGTATGATTGGTTTGTCAGGTGAGTGAGTGGACCCTATAAGAAAGGCCTTATTTCTTAGAGATTTATTGTAGTAGTTAGAGTTGACCAAGTCAAAGTTTATAAATGCATTAAGGTTAAATATTGAGAATTTTATATTATTTCCATGTTTTTTTATAATTATTTTATATCCTCAAGTTTTATAACCTGATCATACAATTTACCTATCGCGTATAGGCCTAATGGTGCAGATAATGAGAAAACTAGGTAGAAGTGAGAAGTTGATTAGGGATGTGTTATCATGGATTAGGGATGAATCCAATTACATGGATAAATTTTTTAATACATTTAATAAATTTTAATTATATATATATATATATATATATATATTAGGTTAGTATATATGATGAAAATGTTGCTCATAAGTTGACCTATCTTGTTCATATGAGACAGTGAGATACAAGACTATAAGATTGGTCTGCAAGACCAATATTTCTATGTGACCATATTATATATCTATCTAATATTGGTTTAAATAACACATAGGATATTTTATATTAATTTTAAGTATTTTAAATTGTTTTTATAGGTGTTATAGTTTATTATTTCCATGACTATATTTTGAGGCTAGTTGGTAGTTCCTACTAGGCTACTTACAGAGAAGGGTTTGAGTCATTTTACCCTATGTAATGAAGTATAATGAACTTGTTTAAGTTGTTAAGGTCATGTATCTTATATATATGTGATTTTTTACATGGTTTTTTTTTTAAATTATGTTCATGCTTTAGTTTTTCAAGATAGATTTTTTGGGTATACATAGGCCTAGTATGAATAGTGTTTTGAGAAGAGGTTCAAGTGGTGGTTAGATGTAAAAGGTGTTGTGTACCTAAATTAAAGTTTTATAAGGTATATTTTATTGATATTTGATATTTTAATACCATGTGATAATTTTTAGAGTTTTCCAAATATTTTAAAGGGTAACATGTGCTAATGAAGGCCTAATTGAATTAGGTCTCCTTAAGGCCTAAAAAGGGGTTTTGGTCCTATATGTTATGACCAACCTATTTTAATGTTAGATTAATGTTTTTAGAATTTTATAATTTATATTTAATTAAAAATATAAGTGATCGATTATGTATGTCTAGCCAAGAGGTGTATGAGCAAGAGCCTAGTATAAGAACAAGGACTAATATGCCTAATTAGCTAGTTAGAATGTATGAGAGTTGAAGCATAAGATATAACATTTTGAAGATATACAATAGGTATTATAGACCATCATTAGGGTGTAGATAAACTATCATGAATATATAATATGGTTACTATATATGACTATCAAGCTCAAGTGTCCTAATCTATCTTAAAGAGACTTAATTGAGTGAAGAAGGCTAGAGAGCAGTTTGAGAAGGATAGAAGTGTGTGAAGAGCTGAAGAAGGATTTCATCATCTATTATATTATCAACAAATTTTTATAATTTGATCAAATTTTTGAGGTGGTTTACTTGGTGCTGAGTAATATAGGGGGTTGGTGCCTCCTTTCAAGTGGGTGCTTGTTAAAGCTTAGTCAAGTTGGTGCTTGGATAGTTTGGGTTAGTGTTCCAAGTGAAGTTGGTGCTTCACTAAATCTTGATGTTTGACTTATAAGATAGTCTTCTATTTAAATAATAAATGGTTTTTCTTCCCCTTTAGGTTTTCCCACTCAAATAAGTGTTTTATGTTTATGATCTTCTCTCATGCTCATGGCTCTTAATGTGTTTCTAATTTACTATATTATTTTGATAGTTCATGAATGATAAGGTAAAGTTATAAAAGTTTTGAAGAGTAATTCACCACCCTATAAGTCCTTATGTTTCCAATATAATTTCCACATTACTTCAAATTTTGGTAAAATAATATGATACAATGGAATAAACACTAATATAAAATTATGTCAACACATATATAGAAGACTATATCTGCATATATGACACAATTGTATAAATAGAAGAATGTATTAACACATGATATACTTGAATTACTAGAAAAATTTAAAACTATATTGACATAGGTGATTTCATTAAAAAAATTCAAATTATGATGGTTTAGAAGGGTTAAAGACTTAAATTTGACCTATATGATAGGCTTGAATAGTTTTTAAAGCTTTAGGAGATGTCATAGGTTGAGGTTGAGTATTTTGTGAAAATATAGATGAGATATAATGCACTTCATGTCATTAATGTTGACTAAAATTTCTAAATTATTAGAATAATTAGGGTTAAATGAATTTTCATTAACATTAATAGCTAGAGTTAAATGGGGTTGATTTTGTAGTTGTGAAGCATTATTATTATTATCTTGAGACTAGTTGGTATTGATTTGAGAGTGATTATGAAGATAATTTTGATATATTTCAATATAGGCATTATCTTTATGAAATGCATCACACTTGACCTTACCCTCATGAATTTTGGAAAATTTCTCAAATGTTTGATAGTGTTCCCTTATCATATCATCATGGTCAAAGTTATGACCACGGAGAAAATCATAGGCTAAAGTATTAAGGGAACATAATTTTTTGTGAGAATGACCCAATTATCATGAAAGCAAAAAAATGTTTGGTCTTCATACCATTGAGGTTCTGGTCACAAATCATCATGTTATTTAGGTTGAGATCTAGGAGCTCATCTCTTAGTCTTTTTAAGGCTGAGATGTTTATGAGTATTGTTTTTATTTTGATGATTAGAAATAGGAGGTGGTTGAAAAGTGTTTCCAAAAATAGGTTAGGAAAGTGATGCATTTTGTGAACTACATGAATAGTCCTATTAGAGTCATGACTATGATCCAAAGTGTAACTAACACCATCATTAATATGATGTTTGATTTTAGGCCTCATAAGCATTCTATTGTTTTTTTTAGGTTGAGGTAGCCCAAGTTGTCTCATAAGGTGGTCATGTATTTTATCTTGATCAAAGGCTTCTTCCATTGATTTAGAAGAGAAGGACCTAACTACATATTATAGTTTTTATGTTATGGTCATTTTTAAAACTATTGAAGAGGTTTTATTTAGACATGTCATGTTCATATTTTTTTAGCTAAGTATTTATAACTTTTAATGAACTCATGTGCTAGCTCATTATCCACTTTCTTTAAATTGACAAAGTTACCTAGTTTATTTTTAATTAAGTCATGATATTTAAATTCATATACCAAATCATTCACTAAGCCTTCTAACTCAGTAATAGATTTAGGCTTATGTTGATTATACCTTTATAAATAATCACCCATTAGGGTTTTGGTAAGTATTTTGGTAGTTTAAAAGGTACTAATTTTGATCCACTCCTTATATATAATGCCAAAAAATTAAGGTGAAAAGTGAGATCGATTGATCTGTCATAGGATATGGTGGGAGTGATTCCGCTAACATCTATGGTTGCAATATGAGGCATAAGAGTTCATTGTAGAGGTGCTTGATGATTTTTTTACAAAATAGATGTTGAGGGTTATGTTTCCTGAAATGATCTTTAAGGTAAGCTAGTGGTTACATTGATCTGGTATTCCCCATTATATATTTGTTGAGGTATATTAATCATTTATTTTACATTTGAATGAATTGTTTTGAAATATTTGATTATATGTGATCCATTTAATTTAAAATTTGCATCATTACTTAAGTATTGTCAAGTATATTTTGATCAGTTTGATATGCTTGAGTCACATGTTATCTAGAGTGGTAATCATAGGTAGCATTAGATATATTATTAAAATTAGTGTTGAAATTATCACTTTGATTTTGGTAACTAAAGGTAGGGCTAACCATACTCATTATTATGTTATTTATAGTAAAATAAGAAGGATTGGATTAAGTCACATAATGACTTTCCCCAAGTTCAACATAAAATCTATGTTTAGGTGAGGTTTCAAAGAAAGGATCCATCATAAGGGCATAAAATTATTCAAGTATTTTCCTACATGTTTTGGATATTATTGAAGGTAGATATTAATCACATGAGTGTACTTAGGATAATATTTACCTTCACCCTCAGAGTCACATTACTCAAAGGGTTGGTTTACAGCCTTAGATCTTGTGTTAACATTAGGGTTAGGATTGACATACTTATTTTTATCATATCCATATTGTAATAATTATAAGGATTATTTTGAGAAATATAAAAATGGTATGCATAAATATTTTTAATATTCTTGTTAGTGTCACTCATGGACATAATATTAGGATTGAGAGATTGATATCTTTGAAAACCACCAAATTCTCCACCCAATTCACTTTTGTCATGAATGAATTCTATTGTAGGAGTGGAATGATAACCTTTAGGGATTATAAAGGAAAATATATTTGGAAACAAAGGTACATTTGAAAAATTGGGAGAGAAAATAAGCTAGGAAAATAAAATGTGAAAATTACCCAACACATCAGTGGGGTAAGATTCACGTCAAGTTCACTAGAATTATGTATGGTGAATACAATCAACATTATAATATCCTCTAATATAGTAAAATTTATAAGACCATACTATATCCAACATAAATACACATATGTCATACCATAAAGTGGGATAGGGCTATAATCAAGATCTATTTGTAAAATGGGAATCAAGTATATAATTAGGATACCTATAAAATGAATTGATGAACAAATACAACCTAGATTTAATATGTAAAAGAGGTAAACTAAATATATATATATATATATATATATATATATATATATATATATATATATATATATATATAAATTCCATTAGACTAAGAGGTATCTAAACTATTTATTATATCAATAGGTATATGTTTTACCCTAAATTTTATATGTATGTTGGTTACCTATAAGGTTAAGAATACAAAAATGAATAAGCACAAGGGCGATAAACATATCTATAGCATGCCTATTAATTTACAAACTCAAATAAATAGTATTCTAAATTTATAATACTGAGATATGATAAAAATAAAAGGTATAGATATTGATTGATATTGAAATAAATTGAAAACAATATTAGTTAGTTGGTTTATGGTGCATATGTAGATCTAGGATGAAACATGTTGGAAGTGGATTGGATTAAGATTTTGGAATAGTCATTGAATCTTGTGTTGGATATGGGTAGTTACATCGATGCAAATGTATAATTTGGACTTAGGTGTTTGATATTTAATAGTGATAGAATATAGAGGCAACCACATGGAGCCTTCTATATTTTTTATCACCTTTATTTTGGTGTGTTCAAATTACATGCATGGGTTGTCAATATTTTATAAATGATCAAACTGTAGATTCCTCACCTTGGATTGATTGTATAAAAATGGGTTAGTGGTAACATGGTATTGAGTTTCCCCAATGAATCCTCTATAAATAGACATTGCCTACATAGCCAATATTCTAAAAAGGGCCTCAAATTATGTAGTTATCCCCTACATTTTGGCTTGTGTATGAATAAGGATGAGATGTGTGATAAAAAAGTACATATAGTGACCTAT